>JASDQU010332721.1:0-12817 GCA_032191745.1 Picea mariana | reverse complement strand
AAGTACAAGATGATTCCAAATGAAAATGTCTCCTTGGTATATATAGGAGACTAGGAGGTATAATTACAACTAATGGAATAAAGCCGACATAAATAAAATAACATTACTAATCTAATATGCCCCAATTAAGGGGTAATGAGACAATATTAGGGCTTAACACCCAACCTCATTGGAAGTCCGGTGGTTACTCGCTAAGAGTATGATGCACCCAGCAATAGCAGGAAGAAAAGGAAGGAAGATGTACATGAAATATACAACACATCAGAAGAGACTGCATCAGATTCACCTAGCGAAGGAGGAGACGAAGAGAAAGAAGGGGAAGAAGACAAGAAGAAGCAAAGTGAAGTAACATTGCCTAGGAACCCCCTTGAATAGGTAGAGACATCCAATAAAATAAAGGTTTCCCCTACAAAACCTACATAGAAGAAGAATTTCAAAGTGAGTAAGCCGAAGTTGTAGACTATACTCACAGTCGATGACATTGAATTCATTATCATAGATGTATCATATGCCTTGGAAGATATTTCGAATAGAACTAAAGCCAAACAAGAAACCATGTATGGAAGGATTGAAGGAGAGTTGAGAGGAGTACAACAATCCCTTCACTCCAGCCGCACAGTGTCCACTGCACCCCCGCCACCAGAAGAACCAGAGTTTGAGATGAGCCTGCCCAACTCTACAGAATAGTTGATGCGACTAAAGCTCACCTTCGTCATGTGAAGGAAGAAAAAGAATAGGCCTCAGTGGCCCTAAAGAAAGCACAAGAGGAAATCATAGAGCAACGTCGAGTTGCGCTGCAGGAGAAGGACGATCTTCAAACCAAGTTTGAAGGAAATAAAGCACAAATCCAGCAGGAGAAAGAAAAGTTTCTCATGGAGCAGGTCAGAGTTAAAGAAGCAGTCAAGAAAGAACTTCACTCTGTGACAGGCTTGGAGCAGATGGAAGAAGACTCAGTAGTAAATCAAGTCGTGAAGCTTGTTGAAGCCATTCAGCAGCTTCAATAGAGGGTTGCAGAACTAGAGCTACAAATAGTGCCAAGAACTCCACAGGAAGTGCGAGACCAGAGATAATCAACTACCCGAAGCACAGTTGAAAGGATCAAACCATTAGCTGTGGAATGTAAATAGATAAGTAGTCGTAGTGCGCAAACGTATGAGTGCCTTATAGAGGACCCTGAACTGAAGACACTGGAGTCGTAGCTCCAGGAAGAAAACCAGCAAGCAGCAGTAGTACAAGTGCACTTGAAACTTTTGTCAGCAGTTGAGAGGATTAAAAGATCCCAAGAATAGCACATGGCTCAGCAACAGGTCCATGCCATACAAATCAAAGTCATGGAAGTGACTCAGAATATCCATCCAGTCCAGGATGCATCTTGCCTACTTTTTGAGGAGATTGAAGTCCAAGGAGCAGAGCTAGAACAAGTAGTCACTTCGGTAGAACAATGCTTAGAAGGGCCTATGAAGGAGGCAGTTATTCAAGAGTTCGTCAAGCAGGAGGCCTTGGTGCAACAATAGGTTGAAGAAGCTAGAGTCAAGCTTGAGGCTTTTGAGGTAGAGTTACCCAAACCAAAGTGACTCAGGATGAGTCACAGGTGATTATTGGGGGCATGTTGGCCCTTGACCAAGTTTTGGATATCCTTGGTCATGTTTGACCTCTTTTGGAACTTCGATAGGCTGGTCGAAGGTGGAGCACAAGTCGAAGCAGAGATCATGGGATATCAACCCCTTTTTAGGGTAGTTTTTGGGATTAGGGTTTATGTAACGGGTATGGGATGTAGGACCATGGGTTTACCCATGTTTGGGCCCATTTTGTAATGTATAAATAGATACTTAGGTGATGTAGGAAGAGAGGAGAAAGAGAATATGCTAAGTGATAGAGTTCTATCTATGTGATTACGGAAGATGATAAGTGATAGAGTTCTATCTAAGTGATTGTAAGAAGGATTTCTGTTGTGAACTAACTCGGGGAAGGAGGATCTGGTGAGGTGCACAGATATCCTGTCCTATGCAGAGTAGGTTTTTTGGGATCTATGCTTGTATAAGATGACTGAAGATAATAAAGAAGAGAAGAGTTGGTGGACGTAGCGCCACACTAGGTTGAACCACGTATATCATGTGTTATGGTTTCTTTGTGCATTATGGTTGTATGCTAGTGATGTGATTTATGCTTGGTTATGATATCTTTATGTATGATGCATATGGTATAATAGCTTAGTGCTTGGTAAGGTGAATGAATGTTAGATCTGATCTATCTCTCCATGCTAAGTGCTTGAATGTGTTAGATCTTGTTGAATATTGCGTTGCTCTATAATTAGGGTTTGATATGTGATCAGAATAAAAGTTAAATACTGATGAATGTTAAGAGCTAAGTGCTTTGTTATAGTGGTGTGATCACAGATCTGTGTCCCAACTAGGTTGTAGACATTTGAGTCCTACAACCACCCCTGCCTCTAACTCGGGTGAGACTTCATCTGCTTCACAGGTGTTTCCGAAAGGGCCGGTAGTTAGGGTTTTGTTGGTGTGTTGTTGAAGCGTTGAACCCTAGGTCTGCCCCTATGCCAATGCAATTCTTCAAAATGAACTTTATTCTTAAAGCATCTCTTCAAAAACTCACAATTACTCTTATCTTACAGAAAATAAACCTTATCATTTCACTAATCTCACTGAATAAAAATAAATAGCATATCATGAAATTTAAATGTAATGGTTATGTCTATGGTGGAAAATTATATCACGATGACACCTTAACACTACTGATAATTCAAGTAGAATCAACTCGATGCTAATTTCTAGAGAGATATGCGGAGTATGAATAATACAGTCTATGGAGAGCTTTTCCATTATAAATATATCAATGCATATTCTTAGAATTAATACAGTCTATAAACCTTGTGGAAAAGCGATTTGGAATCAACTCTTATCCTATCACTTTGATATTGGAAATAGAGTTAACAATTTATGAAAATCTACAGGAATTAATCGAATTTGCAACTTAATGAAGCTGACGTAGTTGTTATAAACACTACCTAAAAAACCCATTTGTGAAGTAATCTATAGTTTATAAAACAGGGAAAGAAAGCTATGATTGCACAATTATATAGATATTAACATATATCCATTAATAAAACATGACCTAGATAAAAGTGTTGAACACATCACCCACACTAAGAGGGGGGAGTTGAATTAGTGTGTGGACTTTTATAAGTTTTCTTCTTGCCAGCTAGCAGTTAAAACATAATTGTATATATTAAGAACAATCAAATCATAGTCACAATGGACACAAGAGATACCAGATGTTTGTGTATGATTTTGTATAATTGATATGTATATATATATGTGAATATAGTAATATGAATTTTCCCAGCACCAACTATTTTGTATCAACACCAACTGAAGTAAGGAGAACCAACTCGCAAGAAATACCCAGCTTGCTGATAGAACACATTCTATCCAACTAGAGTTCATATAGTAATTCAAATCTAGTAGAATTGATCCATTATTGAATCAACTCTATTTCATGATCAGAGGTATACCATAAATGCTCATCACCGCACTTCATCTTCTGTCTGAAATTTGTGCCTTCTTCGCTTTATATTTCCTATGATATATGCGCCTTCTTCACTTCATCTTCCCTCTGATATTCGCACGGACCTCGGGTCTGTATCCCCTTCATTTTTCTCTGCAAGCCTCTCTTTCTCAGCGAGCCTATCTTTTCTACAAGCCCATCTTCTTCCCCAAGCACACCATCTAGTGAACCAATCATGGTTGTATTTATAGTCACTTATGCTCAAAACATGTTTAATTTATTGGGATGACTTGTGCAACAAGTTATAACTAACTTGTTCATTTAAAACAACTTTTGGGACCACCAAAGATCATCATTCTGGGTCTTCAACTTTACACCTGGCATCCCCTTTACTTTCATAAATCGATCACAGGTATGGATCGATTTCCTTCATCTCTGTGATTACATAAATCGACGCTTCCTTCAAACCATGTTGATATGATCATTGACGTAGAACCACAGGATTATCAATTTAAGTGATGCATTACATTATTCCTTTTAAATGTCTTTACCATATGACCAATGGCGTTATTCAGACGTTAGGCGAGACGAGTGCTTGAGCTCTTATCAATTCAATAGTCACGACTCAATCTTCCAATGAGATGGACAATTGTTGAAACTTTGGGACTTCGCCCTTTGGGTCTTTGGGACTTCGCAACCTTTCAAATCTCCCAAAGTAAATTTCCTCGAACAAATCAACTAGTTCTCATTTATATCACGGAACTGGATCAATGGTCATATTCGATCCTTATATCTATCCTTTCATTGCTTAATCCAATGGTCAGGACTTAATAAAGCATTGATATGGATGGCCACCATTTACTTCAGGACTTCAGCTATTATACTTACACTATCCTTCCAATTTATTTTGATCAATGGTTGAGAGTGCACCTGAATTATTATTCAGATCAGATGACCCATGTCCACTTCAAGACTTCGGCATTCAAGACTTCGAAGGTTTCGAATAAACGTTCCTCCATTTTCCTTCGGAGTGATCACCTGCTGAGTAAGTCATAAGTGGTGGAGACCACTTGTTGTCAGTTAATACTTCCACTTACACTATCCTTCCACTGTAGTAGATCGACAATCGAGAATGCTCCTAAGGTGATCTTTAGATTGGACGTCTCGTGTCCACTTTGGGACTTCTGCATTCAGGACTTCGGGACTTTGGGCAAGTGTTGGTGGTAAAACTCCTAAAGTAAAAACTCTCGTAGTGACGTAACTTACTTACGTCACTTGATGACGTGTCATGATTTGAGTAGCTATCACATGTCACTCAGATTCATGATTTGCATGTACTTGAAATGTCAATTCAACTTGACACTTGTCATTATCTGATTGTGCCATGTGTTCTTGCTAAATAGTCTTGCTGACATGGATCTCCTAATGTGGCACATGTTCTTCTCCTGGATCTAATGGTTTTCCTAACTCCCGATGTATCTTAGATCGATGAATGAGAGAGACTTTGGACCTTCGTCCTTCTAGACTTTAGGGATTTTGACATTTTTTGTTGGTGAAAACTCCAGAAATAAATATCCCAGAGTGATGTAACTTATTGACATCATGTGTTGACATGGCATGAGACAATTTCCTCTTGACACTTGTCATCATATGATTATTCCATGTGTATTTGTTGACGTGGTCTACTAACATGGTCTGCCACATGTTCTTGTTGACTTGGTTCTCCCTGATCTAACGGTCATCGCATTTTCTCCAGATCCAATGGTCCTTATTCATTTCAGATTTTGGGCTTCGATTAATTCAACTTTCAATTTCCCAATTCTTCTGAAATGGGATTCCCCGAACAATAAACTCCTCTCATCTTTGAACCTGAACTAAATTTTGTTCATAGATCATGTTCTTAGATCAATGGCTCGATCTATCTATAGATCTTGTTCTAGCTTATCCTATCCTTCCACTTAGAATGATCCTATGGCTTGCGGATATTTGGGTGATCGAGATCTCATATCTCAGCCCTTTCTTATCCTATCCTTCCATTTAAGGTGATCCGACGACTGACGGATATTCGGGTGATAGAGATATCATATCTCAGCCCTTGCTTATCCTATCCTTCCACTTAAGGTGATCCAGCTATTGTCGGGTATTCGTATAATTGAGATCTCATATCTTTTACCTCGCTTATCCTGTCCTTCCACTCAAAAGTGATCCAACAGTTGTGAATATTCTCGAAGAAAATCCACAATCAAGGAAGATTGTGGAAACACAACTTTCGAGTGATTTAACTCATCACCCAAAATCCGCAATTTGAAGTTGTGATTTTTTGTTGATTAAACCACAATCGTCAATCTTCAAAGCTATAATATCTGACGGTCCTGACTAATTGCAGGATTGGAACTAGCACGATATTTAATTATCCTTTCCATCTCCGCAATTTATCCCTGTCGTTGATCTGGTGATTGCACATCCAAATGTCGCAACTCAATCCGACTTAATCTAATCATTTGTTGGATCAACCATAGTTGTCGATATTTGAGTCTATGAGATCTAACAATCTAGACCAGTTGCAAGATTGGAACTAGTGCTATATTTAATTCTCCTTTCGATCTCTGCAATCTATCCCTGTCGTTGATCTAGCGATTTCACATCTGAAGGTCACAAATAAATCTGACATAATATGATCATTTTTTGGATTAACCACAGTCGTCGATATTCGAGTCTTTGAGATCTGACTATCTAGACCAATTGCAGGTTTGGAACTAGTGAGTTGTTTAATTGTCCTTCCAATCTTCGCAAGCTATTCATGTCATTGATCTGGCTTGCAGATCCGACGGTCACGATCCTCCAATGGTCCTCGAGCCCACAGTCACTCATATGACCAACATCTATAATATGATATGATCAACATGGTCAATTTCTTGATTGAATGGTTGTTGAGGCTTCTCACCCTAAGCTTATGCTTTTCCTTCCGAGATTTTATCTCTGCATACTTTTTTCTCTTCCTCCTGACCTTATGCTTTTTATTTTGAGCTTTGATATTTGCATATTGTTCACTCCTCCTTATGAGTTTACGCTTCCTTCCAAGCTATTTGATCTTTGCATACTGTTCTCTTCTCCTCCTGATCTTACACTTCATATCTCTGCATATTTTTTGACATTTTCTGCTAACTGATATACTATTGAGATCATTGAAAATCTCATCTATGGTAAATCACAATGATAATTCATAATAACAACAAATCATCACATCGAATGTTGACATCAATGAAAATATGTCCAACAATCTCCCCCTTTGTCATTGAGGGAAACCCACTAACTTCATATACAAAACTCCCCCCTATGATGATGCTTTCCTCTTATGAAGTTTCTCTCCCCCTTTGACATCAATGGAAAAGGGTTTTCCTCCTATGGTAAAGCTTTGTATGTTACTGACCATAATCTGAACTCGGGTAACTCTTCCTACAATCATCCTTTTCTTGTCATAATTGAATGACTCCTTTTGTCATACTCTTGTTCACTTGTTCAGTCTTTTCTATCCTCATCCGTGAGTGTCCTGGTTTCTTGGATTTTGTTCTCTGATCATCTATTACTGCAACTTCATTTTTCTTCCATGTTCATTTTACTCCTTTTGTTGTATTGTATGAAGCATTTCTCATTGACTATTTTCTTGAGTTCCAATAGTTATGGGCTTTGTGGCCATATCCACCACAACCATAGCATCTCATAGTGTAACAATGTGTAGCAATATGTCCAACATGATTGCAGTTCCAACATCTTATACTATTATTGAGCCTACCAAATTGTTTTCTTCCATGATGTCTACAATCCAAGGCTTTATGACCATATTCATTACAAGAAAAAAAATAACTGTTAAAAACACTCTCATACCTTCTTTTATTCATCTATGAAGGTGTCTCTCTTCTAAACTTGCTTTGAGGTATATGAGTAGCTTATGGATGTCTTCCTTGATCTGATATTCTAAATTTTGTAGTGTTTCTTTTATTTCTTAAATGTGAAGAACGTGAGTCATACCAGCTTTCACTTTTTACAAATGAAGGAGTTGTGTTAGACCTGTCTTCATCCTTTACAAATGAAGGACCTGTGTCAGACCTATTTTCACCTGTTACAAATGAAGGACCTGCATCAAGTTTCTTAGGAGTATTGATTTTTTCCTTGTTGTATCCAAGACCAGATTTGTGATTTGGTGATATCTGACTATCCAAGATCTTATCCAGGGTCATGGAGTTGTTCAAGAACTTGATTTGGGTGTTTGAATTCTCAACCTTATTTCTAAGATTCACAACTTATGCTTCCAGCTTATGACATGATTCTTCCTTTTTGTTCAACTGGTTCCTCACTACCTCCTCCTTTCTTTTGTCTTCTTCAAGTTGCATTTTAAGATTGACATAGCCTTCCCTTAGTTCTTTTAGTTCTGCAAGGTTTTTGCTTGGTTCACCATCTTCCTTCTTTTCTTCTTTTGCTTGTCTGATTTCATTTTTTCAGTCTCTTGATCTCCTCTTCCTTTTCTTTTGTTAGACTAGTAACTTCTATTTTCAATCTTTTTATCTCTTCTTCTTTGTTTTCTAAATGAATCCTTTTCTCAGATATGATTTCTTCATTGTCTATGATCTTTTCTTTTATTTCCAAGATATGCTTCCGATTGCTAAGATCATCATCTTCCTTCTTCTTTTCTTTTACTTGACTAATTTCTTTCTTCATATTATCGATCTCCTCTTCTTTTTATTCTAACCGATTATCCTTCTCATATATTATATTTTCATTGTCCTTGAGCATTTCCTTTATTTCCAAGATATGATTTTGACTCTTTTCAAGAAATTCTTTAGAGTAGTCATGAAGATGGCTATAGTCTAAATCATTATGATCATAGCGGTATTCACAGAGACTCCAGTCAACCTTTTGTTTGGCCTTTGATAGTTCTTCTTCTACTTCTTCCATGGGATAAATGCTAACAAAACATTCTTTTATTGCATCTGAGTCTTCTTCTTTACTAGCAGGGGAGGATTCAATATCAACATTATTGAAATCGAAATATTGTGGAGAGTCTTTACCTTTATTGATGGTTGAGTCTTCATCTTCATCCTTGATATGAATGTCTTCTGTGTCTTCACTTTTGATTTGATACATCTTTTCTAACTTCAGCCATAAGTCCTTGGTGGATGTGCATAGTCCTATGCTTCCCTTGATTGTATCTGATAATCCATTGAGAAGAATCTTCAATGCCACTTCATTGTTCTTCCTTGCTCTTCTTTGGACTGTAATCTTGGGTAAATTCTTTGATGTAGTTAAATTCCAAGGCTTGCTTACTACTAAATTCCAAACTTCAAATTCTTTTGACTTCAAATACTATTTCATATTTTCTCTCCATGGGGAATAATTTGTTCCATCAAATAAGGGAGCTTTAATTGTGGAGAGAGCCATATGTCCACCCATTTCTTCATAATCTATCTTCCAGTGTTTAAACTGTGTTGAAGGAACCTGGATCTAATACAAATTGTTGAACACATCACCCACACTAAGTTGGGGGGGGTGAATTAGTGTGTGGACTTTTATAACTTTTATTCTTGCAAGTTAGTAGTTAAAACATAGTTGTACAGATTAAGAACAATCAAATCATAATCACAATGGACACAAGAGATACCAAATGTTAGAGTAAGATTTTGTATAACTGATATGTATATATATGTGAATATAGTAATATAAATTTTCCCAGCACCAACTGAAGTAAGGAGCACCAACTCCTCGGAGAGAACCAACTCTCAAGCAAGACCCAACTTGCTGATAGAATGTAGACTATCCAACTAGAGTTCATATAGTAATTCAACTCTAGTAGTAGTGATCCATTATTGAATCAAATCTATTTCATGATCAGAGGTATACCATAAACGCTCATCATCGCACTTCATTTTCTGTCCAAAATTCGTGCCTTCTTCGCTTTATCTTTCCTCTGATATATGTGCCTTCTTCACTTCTTCTTCCCTCTGATATTCGCATGGACCTTAGGTCTGCATCCCCTTCATTTTTCTCCATAGGACTCTCTTTCTCAGGGAGCCTATATTTTCTACAAGCCCGTCTTCTTCCCCAAGCACACCATCTAGTGAACCAATCATAGTTGTATTTATAGTTTCTTCTGCTCAAAACTTGTTTGCGTTATTGGGCCAACTTCTACAACAAGTTATAACAAACTTTTTCATTTAAAACAACTTTTGGGACCACCATAGATCATCATTCTGGGTCTTAAACTTTACACCTGACATTCCCTTTACTTTCATAAATCGATGACAGGTATGGATCGATTTCCTTCTTCGTTGTGATTACAAAATTCAGTGCTTCCTTCAAACCATGTTCATATGATCATTGATGTAGAACCACAAGCTTATCAATTTAAGCGATGCATTACATTATTCCTTTTAAATCTCTTATGACTATGGTGCTATTCAGATGCTAGGTGAGATGAGCACTTGAGAACTTATCAATTCAACGTTCATGATTCAATATCCCGGTGAGATGGACGATTGTCGGGACTTCAAGTCTTCGCCCTTCGGGTCTTCGGGACTTTGCAACCTTTCAAATATCCTGAAGAAAAAATTTTCGAACAGATCAAACATTTCTCATTTGTATCATGGAACTGGATCAATGGTCATATTCGATCCTTACATATATCATTTCATTTCTTAATCCTACAGCCAGGACTTAATTAAGCATTGAGATGGATGGCCACCATTTACTTCGGGACTTCAGTTATTATACTTATGCTATCCCTCCACTTTATTTTGATCAATGGTTGAGAGTGAACCTGATGTATTATTCAGATCGAACGACCCATGTCCACTTTGGGACTTTGGCATTTGGGACCTCGGAAGTTTCGAATAAACATTGCTCCATTTTCCTCCGAAGTGATCACCTGCTGAGTGATTCATAATTGGTGGAGACCACTTGTTTTCAGTTAATACTTCCACTTACACTATCCTTCTAATGTAGTAGATCGACGGTCGAGAATGCTCCCGAAGTGATATTTAGATCGGACATCTTGTCTCCACTTTGTGACTTCAGCATTCAGGACTTCAAGACTTTGGGAAAGTGTTGGTGGCAAAAATCCCGAAGTAAAAACTCTCATAGTGACGTAACCTACTTATGTCATTCGATGACGTGCCACGAGCTGAGTATCTATCGTATGTCACTCAGATTCATGATTTTCATGTACCTGAAATGTCGATTCAACTTGACACTTGTCATTATTTGATTGCACCATGTGTTCTTGCTGACATGGATCTCCTCATGTGACACATGTTCTTCTCTTGGATCTAACGGTTGTCTTAACTCCCGATGTATCTTAGATTGATGACTGAGAGTGACTTCAAAACTTTGTCCTTCGGGACTTCAGGACTTTTGACATTTGTTGGTGGTGAAAACTCCCGAAGTCAATATCCCGGAGTGATGTAACTTATTCACATCACGTGTTGACATGGAATGAACCAATTTCCTCTTAACACTTGTCATCATCTGATTATGCCATGTGTATTTTTTGACGTGGTCTGCTGACATGGTCTGGCACATGTCCTTGTTGATGTGGTTCTCCATGATATAAATTTCATCACATTTTCTCCAGATCCGAGGGTCCTTATTCATTTCAAATTTTGGGCTTTGGGTAATTCAACTTTCAAGTTCCCAATTATTATGAAATGAGATTCCCCAAACAGTAACCTCCTCTCATCTTTGAACCTGAACTAAATTTTTTTCGTCGATCATGTTATTATATTGATGGATAAATCTATCTATGGATCTTCTTCTAGCTTATCCTATCCTTTCACTAAGAATGATCCGACGACTGACGGATATTTGGGAAATTGAGATCTTAGATATCAGCCCTTTCTTATTCTATCCTTCCACTAAAGATGATATGATGGGTGACGGATATTTGGGTGATCAAGATTTTAGATCTCAACCCTTCCTTATCATGTCCTTCCACTTAAGGTGATCCAATGGTTGTTGGGTATTCTCATAATTGAGATATAAGATATTTTACCTTGCTTATCCTGTCCTTCCACTCAAAAGTGATCCAACGGTTGTGAAGATTCTCGAAGAAGATCCACGAGCAAGAATGATTGTGGAACCACAACTTGTGATTAATTTAACTCGTCACTCAAACTCCCCAATTTGAATTTGTGCATTGTTGTTAAGTCAACTACAATCGTCAATCTTCAAAGTTATAATATCTGATGGTCCTGACTAACTGCGAGATTGGAACCAGCGTGATATTTAATTCTTCTTTCGATCTTCGCAATCTATCCCTGTCATTGATCTGGCTATTTCACATCCGGCAGTCACAAATCAATACGATTTGATATGATCATTTTTTTGATCAACCACAGTCCTCAATATTCGAGTCTATGAGATCTGATGATCTAGAAAAATTGTGGGATTGGAACTAGCGTGATATTTAATTCTCCTTTCGATCTCCACAATCTATCCCTATTATTGATCTGGTGATTGCATATCCGACGATAACAAATCAATATGACTTAATATAATATTTTGTTGGATTAACCACAGTCGTCAATATTCAAGTCTATGAGATTTGACGATCTAGACCAATTGCGGGATTGGAACTAGCGAGTCATTTAATTTCCCTTCTGATATTCGCAATCTATCCATTTCATTGATCTGGTTTGCAGATTCGATGGTCATGATCCTCCAATGGTCCTCAAGCCCATGGTCACTCATATGACCAACGTCCATAATATGAGACGATCAGTATGGTCAATTTCTTGATCGGACGACTATTGAGGCTTCTCACCCTGAGCTTACACTTTTCCTTCCGAGCTTTGATCTCTGCATATTGTTCGCTCCTCTTCCTAATCTTATGCTTTTGATTCTGAGATTTGATATCTACATATTGTTTGCTCCTCCTCCTAAGCTTATGCTTCCTTCCAATCTCCTTGATATCTACATACTGTTCACTCCTCCTCTTGAGCTTACGCTTCCTATCTCTGCATACTATTTGACATTTTCTGCTAACAAATATACTATTTGACATTTTCTGCTAACAGATATACTGTTGACATCAATGACAATATCATCTATGGTAAATCACAATGATAATTCATTATAACAACAAATAATCACATCGAATGTTGACATCAATGACAATATGTCCAACAAAAAGACGTTAGATATCAGAGTATGGACAGTTAGATATAAATAATCATGAGTAACATGTAAGCAATATATGAAGAAAAATACAACTTCAGCAAGTAACCTACACACAAGAGAGTTA
>JASDQU010332710.1:0-12788 GCA_032191745.1 Picea mariana | reverse complement strand
GCAGCTCTATTCCTCTTCAACCACATCATAACTCATTTTGGTGTACCACGTGCCATTGTCACTGACCATGGTGCACACTTCAAAAACCAAATGATGAGCGAGTTACATGTCAAATTGGGTTTTCTCCATGAAAACTCATCCCCCTACTACCCTCAAGCAAACGGATAAGTTGAGGCTATCAACAAAGTCCTAAAAACCATGATCCAACGCATGGTAGGGGAAAACAAAACATCATGGCATTTACAACTTTTCTCCGCTCTCTGGGCCTATCACACTTCTGTGAAAACCTCAACTGGATTCACTCCTTTCCAGTTGGTCTATGGCATTGAAGCCATCCTACCAATCGAGTGTGAGATTCCATCACTCAAACTAAAAATAGAACTCCTGCCCCATATTTCTGCTGAAGAAGAACAATTCTTGTATCTATCCAAGTTGGACGAAACATGTCGCGATGCTGCTCTCGCTAATGAGGCACATCAGAAACGAATTAAGAGTCAATATGACAAATCTGTCCACCCTCGGGCTTTCGCAGAAGTAGACTTAGTCCTCGTTTACGACCAAGCTCACGATAAATTAGGGACAGGAAAGTTAGAACCTATGTGGCATGGTCCTTACATTATGAAGTGTGTTCTACATAGAGGTGCCTACGAATTAGTTGACCATGATGGAATTTACCTAGGAGAGCCCCGAAACGGGCTTTACCTTAAAAAGTACTATGCCTAGATCACCTAGCATCTGTACTTTGTACATTATTGTATTTTAGTTTGGTGTGCTTTTTTCTTTTGCATGCTCGAGCTTTACCTTTTCCACTCATGACTGTGCTTGTATTTTCATGCGCAGATGACGTCTTCCTTTCCTACCTTTTTTGGGTTCGCGGATGGATCTAGACAACATACTTGGAACATTGCTTCGGCAGCATGGGTTATTTACCAATTTGACGAGGTGGTGAGTTCAAGTGGTATCTGTTTAGGACCAACAACCAACAATATTGCAGAATATCACGCTGTCATTGGACTGTTGACCCAACCCTCCTCTCTAGGCATCTCTCGTATCATCATTTACTTAGACTCCCAACTCGTGGTTTATCAACTCAACTGTATCTACGCTATTCGTAGTCCTATCCTGCTACGTCTACACTTACAAGTTCGTCGTCTTGAACGAATGTTCGATTACATTGAATATAGACACATTCCAAGAGAAATTAATAGTGTTTCGGATTCGTTAGCTAACTATATCATGGATCGGTATCTTGCCCACATATAAGAATTAAGGAAAACAAAATTGTACATTACATGTAAATTAAAACACATCACAAACATCATCATGTACAACGTCGCCTGACAAGGCATACAAAAATATGATCATCGGAGAGACTCTAATCTCCCCGCACTACATTGTGCTACGAGTAACACATCACCGCATGCACTACGCGCCTCAATAGAGAATTGATATTCTCTGGAACTCCCACAGTGTGCCTCTGCAGATGTAAAGACACTTCCCCCCTCTGCAGAGGAGGGATGCCCATCGTGAGGCCTTGGAGGTTTCTCTCAACCTCCCAGAGACCTACAGCTGGTACCACTGGGTTTGCTGCAACTGGGACATCTACACGACGTCCTGGTACTGGTATATCAGCCGGGCGCACTGCTCCCTTGTCTGCACGTTGAAAACATACATCTGTTAGAACTCTTTTACATACCCCCCCAAAAAATATACATACATAAAAAACTTGAAAAACAAAAAAAAACTAGACAAGGTATGGCTCAGTCTCTTACTTGACATATCCCAGTCTTCCCCCGCGGGCAAAAACAAGTCCATGCTCCCGCGGAAATCTACCTCAGCATAAGGGAAGTCCTCTATCCATAGGTAATTTCGTCTCAGCCAGGCAAAGAAATCACCAGTGAAATGGAACTCTGACTCTGATACCAGCCTTGGAGACAGACTAGTCCACCTCTCCATCCTCGGTTCATCCACTGGTCGCACCGCCAGTGCTATCTGAGGCTGCATCTAGGGGATGCGCTCCAGAAAAAATGAGACCAAAAATGAACCATAGCCAAACTGCTTCTGTCCAGTCCTGCACCGTGAAATTTGTTCCTTCACATTTCGAAGGAACCTTGCACTCCAGTTGAATAGTGTTGGTTCCAAACACTGAACACCGTAAGCCACCTGAGATCTTGATGCTATGTGCGCACTCATACTTCCGGTCACACTCGTGATAGAAAACAATATAGATCAGAGGGGCAGCTCTCGAATATCTTTGATAGGGATTCTGCCCCCTATCAGTCTTTCTCCCGGGATATATTGGCGTGCCAGATACACGTCCACTTGCTCAAGTAGTGCCCTCTGCCCGGTAAAAGATATAGGGACCCCTCTTTTCGAGAGGCCAGTCAAAAAATACATGTCTTCTAACTCGATGGTTAGAAGCTGTGTGCCAATGTGGAATCCTTGTTCTGCAACATCCCAGAGGCCAATCATATGCTCAAGCAATAATATCTCTTTCTTCATCTTTTGCAACTTGAAGAACTTGAGCAAACCACAAGCTCGCAACGTGGCCCATGTACGAGGACTCCGCAAGGCGGCTAAGTCATCCATCTCATGTTCCCTTTCTTTCCACTCGATCATGGTGGCCGAAGTTACCTAAAAAAAAAAAAAAAAAAAAAAACTCATTATTTCCACGTTTTGGCAATTTCGGCAATTTTCAAAAACAATTTAAAACATAAAATAAGGTGCCCACACCATTTAAAAGTGACCACATACTCTTTTATAATTACCACGCTCTCCCTAGCCATTTAACATTCATTAAATAATAATGAAAACGTTTTAAAAGATCAAAATGATTTTGGGATTGCGTGGGCATATGGGGAGATGTTTCATGGGTTCTTTTGCTAAAAACAACTTATACAATTGACTGCTAGGGCGTTGGCATCTTAGCCATCCTTTTCTAAAACGTTTTTGTAAAAAGAATCCCATTTTTCCATTAATATTCAAAGAGGCCGATTTGGTTCTAATTGGGGCGACTTAGGGCTTCATATTTTAAAATAAATGATGCTATGAAAATGAATACAAAACCATGCAATTGAAAGAAGGAGAGATGGGAACCTACCTGGTCCAAACAACAAGTGAAACGGTGAACTGTAGCTCCAGCAGCGAGCAAAACAAAGATCCACTCCGAAATGAGATTCTCCACTACTCCACAATCCTTGTGCAAAATGAAATGGTAAATGAATTTTCATTGTGTTGTTATTTATAAATTTTCATTTTTTCATAAGGTATAGTCATTTTTGGGTTTCTCTAATAGCTTAATGGCTTCACTAAACCCCTGGTTTGTAGTTTTGACATCGCAGGTTTCCTGGCAGTTCTGATGGAAAATTCACCTTGTCACACTTATGAGCATAGTCTTAGTTTGTTCTCGAGCTCGATAATATGAGAACGTAACCGGGCAAAATTTTATCTCTTTTTCGGACCCGTACGAATACGAACATACGAAAAAGGAACCCCCCTGGAGTCTCCTTTAAACCCTTTTCAGACTCTCTAAATATGAAAAGATTGTCGATTGACCTTGCTTCCTTTCACACTCATTAAAAGGTCAGAAAGGGCATCTTTTGAGCAATCGTTTAACCCTTATTCGGTCCCGTTAGACTACTGTACGAAAAATGAACTAAGAGAGTTCTCTTTTAAGTGTTTTTCCAAACTCTATAATCCCGAAAAACCTTCGAGTTTTATGTCTTTGGACTCGTTAAAGCACACATCGACAGACCCATATGAGACCGAACCCTTACTTCTTCCCGTTCGATAAACAAAGGAAGAGGAACTTACCGAAGGTCAGTTATATCGAGCATGTGTTATCCTCCTCGAGCTCATTAAATCAAAAAGAGGTACTCGTCTATATGGATGGGGGAAAAATTGAAAGGATCAAGCCAAGCAGTCTCTTGAGAACATCATCCAGCACTTCTTAGAGTCGCCCTTGAACATGACACTTTGTCATTTGCACATATCATAATCCGTTGAACCTCTGCACTGAGCCAATCCTCTGAGCTCCTTTCACTCATTTGGGTCACTTGACGCAAGTCACAGTATCCACTGCATAGTTTTGATCCGTGTCATGTTTTTTTGTTGTGCCTCAGTGTTCAAGGGAAGTATCTGCCTCGAGAGTCAACCATCCCAAATATCTTGCCTCAAAACCTGTGTCAGTCCATGTCCATTTGATCTGCCAAATTACGTCTCCATGTCTGTTTCGTGTCGCTGATGGGGGATACATCAAGGCCCTCCCTCGATGAGTCTATTCCTGTCGACTTCAACACATTATCCAGGAATCATACTTAGAAACCAGTTAGTACTTTGGGACCTGCATGCCTCAATGGAAGGCCTCCTCACGTTCGACAGTGGGTTTACATCATTGGCCCCTGATCAGATGATTCCACTGATGTTCGACTTAAACTCATCTATTCACATTCGCTGGGATGTAATAGGGTACCTTGGGAATCATCGACATTAATGGTGATCCCTCTCGCACTTGTTAACGGTTCATACCATTGACCGGTAATCAAGTGGTTTCTGCCATGTTCGACATCAAGACATCCATTCACATGGTTAGAATCGTACCACGTCGGGATTGGTAAGAAGACCCTGGGTTGAGTAACCACTTTGATATATGCTTCGCTCAGGTTGCGAAGGAATCTCCATTGGACAAAGAATACATACACTGTTACATAGATCCACTTTGTATTGGTCGTGGCTATGTCTTGTCATCTCGTAGATCCACTTTGTATTCTTCGTGGCTATGATCATTTCAGTCACTAGAGTATAGATCCACATTATATCTTCGGTGGCTATACCTTCTTATCAATACTATTATGGATCCACAGTGTATTTTATGGCGGCCATATCTCGCAAGACTTGATCACCCAAGCATAGGTATGCCTGCCTTGGGTTTTGAAATATGTCATGATATTTGTTGGATGTTTGTGTGCAGTTTCCGTCAGGTTCTCCGAGTATATACCCTTTCTTGAACGTCTACAAAGTATTTCAGTCATTAGTTCGCATCTTCTAACTTCATACTTTGGGGGGCATTCTGTTACACATCAAAATTACTCAACTGGATAAGTGTCGCATGTTCCTCTCAATTGTCGCAAGTGTCGCATATTCCTTACAACTTTTGCAAGTGTCACAAGTTGTCCATAAGTGTCGCGAATGCTATTTAAGCATACTGTCGTAATGATGACACTAAGGAGGCACTTAAAACATCTCATGTACTTGGTTTGAGGAAGGAGAATTGGTTAACTGAAGTCAAGGGACTCTTGACACCTAAAAAGAGCTCTGAAACAAAGGTTTTGAGGGGGAGCGCTCCTCTATATCAGCCTTAGGAGCGTTGGCGCCCCCCTACAAGGCTTCGGGGAGCATTATAACGCCCTCCTACCCTTCTGAAGGAGTGCTAGCACTTCCCTTAAGCTGCTCAGGGAGCGCTACAACGCTCTGATGCCCCTTTTGCAGGAGCGCTGCCTAATTTGAGGTAGTAGTTAACCCGTTGAGGAGAATAAGGGGAGGATATTTCAAGATTAGAAGGCAGTTGCATTCGAATTCTTGGTTTCATCATGAGATCCATGATCTAAGGAGAAGGTTCCCCAACTTGTTCTAAAGATAAATCAAGAGGTTAATCTCATCTCAACCTATATAAGCAAGCTCTATGATGGTGGGAGGAAGAAGAATTGCTAGCATGAAACCTATGATCTCATAGGAAACACTCAGTCAGCCAGAGGAGAGTGATCAGTGAAGCTGCTATTATCCAGGTTGTGGATATTTTGAGCAAGGGTTAGATGAAGGGGACTTGATGAAGCTGTCACATTCGCATCTACGATTGTAAGTACTGCTGTCATTATTCTCATCAATATGACACGCTTGGCCTGTTTCTTTCTAGTTTGTGTCTGATGTTACATGAACTTATCATTGATAGATAGATCTATTTACAAGCTAATATCAATAGAGTAGGAAGTGGTCATATCTCGTTTGTTTATAGGATTCAGCAAGGATCAAAGGATCGAAGCGCAACTCGGAGCGTGCAAGGACAAATGTTGATAAAGAGGTACTTTTTCTATCCTCCCTTCTCATGTGTTAGTTTGGATAGATTAGAAAGGAAGTCAGTGTCCACGTTAAGTATTTTCTGTCTTAGAGTTAAGGTCAAGCTCTAAGAGGCGATCTACCTGTCCGCAGGGAGATTTTCCTACAACACATAGTTTTGCAGAAGAATTATATAACTACAATATAGGGGCATCATGACATTTGGTATATTGGATTGAAAGGACAACTTCCAATCAAAGCAAAGTGGTACTCCAGGG
This sequence comes from Picea mariana, assembly GCA_032191745.1. Classification (NCBI taxonomy): domain Eukaryota; kingdom Viridiplantae; phylum Streptophyta; class Pinopsida; order Pinales; family Pinaceae; genus Picea; species Picea mariana. Next base: position 6,459 of record JASDQU010332710.1, on the reverse strand, counting down.
AGAAGCTAGAGGAAAAATTTCCTCACCTTGTTTAGTAAATATATTGGGGACCAAAATCATCCCTAAATGGGGATGTATGATCCATATTGGATCATTATATTATTTTCCATCTATATCGATGACTTATGGGTGAAAAAATCATAGGAATCATCTTGCAGATCCATTTTAGCGATTGGTCCCAGTTTGAAAATTTGGGTCCAAGAAACCATTTGAAATATTCTGTAGCCATTTTGAGGCATCAAACGACATTTTTTTATGGTAAAAAACTTAATATGGATTTTTCGTACATATTCTACACAACGAAACCTTTCCAATTGTGTAAGAATCGCTTTAATCGGTGTTTGTATGTGAAAGTTAAGCCCCCTGCAAGTTGACCTATTGTATTGATCACCATGGTGCGAGTGGATGCCATGTTATCCACCATTACTTAAACATGTGGAGATAGCCACGTGGTGTATTTTATAGAAAATTCTAAAAGGTCCAAACCTGATCACTAATTGATGGTTGAGGAAGTCAATACCCTAACCCTAGATGGTTGTCGGTCTATGTTAAATATTGGGCCAATAGGAGAGAAGGAGTTCCCATTCTTTTGCATTGTATCTTGTTCTATATATTAGCATAACAATTGAGAGTGGTATTTTTGTGAGTATAATAGAGGAGGATAGGTTTTGTAGTAGTCATATGGGTCACGGTGTCAAAGGCATCTCCACAAAAAGTGCCATTTTCTCTATATTTGCATTGGAAAAAAAGAGAGCAGAGCAGCCTCACCTTATAGCTGGGTTTTCTCGCTAATTGGGTTTCTCGAGTTATATCTTGTGTTTATTTTTGAATGGTGTGTGTGTGTGTGTTTATTTATATTCCTTGTTTTTCATATTTCAACTAATTCATACAATTTAAGTAGAAAAACTAGTAATTAAAGAATTTGAGATCTAAAGGAAAATTAATCTTCATAGTAAATATTTCAATATTTTATTATATCAGTTGTGACTAACTGTTCTAGTGGAATATCCATAGAAATTTAAAGATCAATCAAATCACCCCTATCAATAAATATTATACCTTTATTGTCAAATTTCCTTGAATGGTTATTTTATGAATTTTTTTGTCTTCTCCAAGATGATTTTGACCATTAGATCACCTTCCATTAAAAAAAGATAGGCCCTTTGGTATCATATTTCTCTAATGTCTCTTCAAGAATTATCTTTGATATCCTTTATGAGCTACATTTTGACCATCACATTCCATCATAATTTCTTTGGCCCTTAGTTATCCCATGTTTCCTTATATGTCCTCCAAGATTATTCATGATGTCTCATTTGAGTTGTCTCTTGCCAATCCTAACCAAAGAATAACCTCATCTTAGAAAATATTAGACCTTTCATGATCCAATTTCCTCCAATGGTTCTTCTAGGCTTGTTTTGGATTCCTTCTCCAAGTTGACTCTAACCATTGGATCACCATCCATAGAAAAAACTTAGGCCTTTGGTATCCCATATTTTGGATGGATCTTCAAGGCTTATCTCTAGTGTCATATCCTAGCTATATTTTGACCTTCTAAATCACCTTCCATTCCAGAATATTAGGCCTCTCATTATCATATGTTTCTTGATGTCTCTTATGGGATTATTTCTCATGTTTCATTCAAGCTATATTTTACTGACTTTGACCATGAGATCACTTTCCATAAAAAATTATTGGACCATCCCTTGTCTGACTTCCTCTAATGGTTCCTCTAGGATTATTTCCAATTTATTCTCCCAAATGACTCTGACCATTGGATCACATTCCATTGGAAATACTTGGCCCCTTTGATATCCTATTTTTTTGGATGTCTCTTCCAAGTTATCTCTAACTTCCTATTTGAGTTTTCATTTAACCATAAAATATTATTAGGCATTTCATTATCCCATTTTTCTTGATGTCTTGCGCTTATTTATTCTATATCGTCCAAGTTGTATTTTACCAACTTAGTGTTGCTTGTGGAGCTTGATTATCTTCCTAATTCATAGGTCTTTGTTTTCAGCCGTGTTCATACCCCATGAAAACTTTACACCTAGACACAATGTACACTCCTCCACGTGGGGGAGTACAGAGGGGGTTTACCCCCTCTACAAGGTTTGGGGGAAAGAGGGCCCTTAGTGCGGGTTCGGGGGCAAAGCCCCCGAGGGAAAATTTTCCTTGTAAATGTATATTGTAATTTCATAGTAAATCTACACTATTCATTATAAGGTTGCAGATCTGATGGTACAAGTTATGTTAGGGTTTTTTCCCCTAGAAGGAAACCCTCTTTTATAAGGGAAATGTATTGCGGCTATGCGTCATTTGTGAATATTGTATTATGAGTGAGGAGACTGTGAGAGAAAGAAGAGGAAGTTACAACAGGTGTGTTGTAGGTTGTATCCCTTCATTTGCTGGATAATAATAAAGGAAGGACCTGACAATTTCTCTGGTGGATGTAGCCCACACTGGGTGAACCACATATATCTATGTCTCTATTGTATTGTGTATCTTTTTTGTTTTATTTTATTGCTCCTCGATCCTGTTTTTATAACAACTAGTATTAGAGCAAAAGGTAACTCGCAAGAAAAGAGGGTTCTTGATTCAAGTGGGAGAAATGGAGGAAGATGGAAAGTTTAGGGTCAAGAAATTTAACAACCAAAACTATCAGTTATGGAAGATGCAGATGGAAGATTATTTATATCATAAGGATCTATTCATATCATTGAGTGGATTAGAAAAAATGTTGACGGCCATGAAGGATGAAGAATGGGAGGTTCTTGTTAGAAAGGCACTAGGAACGATATGGCTAAGCCTGACAACATCAATGGCTTTCAATATTTCAAAAGAAAAGAAAATGAAGGACTTGATGGACGCATTGGATAAACTGTATGAAAAACCCTCAGCGTATAATAAGGTATTTCTATTGAAGAGATTATTTGATATGAAGATGTCATAAGCTGGCTTTGTTGCATATCATTTAAATGAATTTAATACGGTTACTAATCCACTAAGTTCTGTAAAAGTGGACTTTTATGATGAGATCGGGGCTCTTCTAATATTGTGCTCATTTCCAGAAAGTTGGAATGGCTTGGTCATGGATATAAGTAACTATGTCTCTGGTACAAACACTTTAAAATTTGATGATGTTGTTGGTGTTATCCTTAGTGAGGAAATGTGATGGAAAATCACAGGTGAGACATTAGGTAATACGTTAAACATGGAGAACAGGGGAAGATAAAAGGATAGAGGAAAGGGCTCAATGAATCATGGGAATTCTAGGAAGGTCAGATCCAAATCTATATTTGGAAATATAGAGTGTTGGAATTGTGGGAAGAAAGGACATCTAAACAAAGACTCCAGAGCTCCAAAGAAACAAAGAGATGGACAACAGGAGAAAAATCAGGAAGAAAATGTAACAAGTGATGTGTTACAAGATGCTTTGATTCTTTCTGTAGATAATATTTATGAGTCTTCAGTAATAGATTCAGGGGCTTCATTTCATGCCACACCCCGTAGGAAACATTTTCTAAATTATGTTCAAGGTAATTTTGGACAGGTTCATTTGGGTGATAATGCACCATGAAAAATTGTTGGAATGGGAAAGGTAAAAATAAAGCAATTAAATGGAAACCAATAGTTGTTGAAAGAGGTAAGACATGTTCCAGATCTAAGGAAAAATGTAATTTCAACACTTGGCAAGTGAAGGTTGTATATCCATATTTACAGATAAGGTGTGGAATGTCACCAAAGGATCATTGGTGATAGCAAAATGAGAGAAGGTAGGTACATTGTATGTATATACTGGTAATACTAACTCTTCTATCTCTTTAGTTTCTACATGAGTGGATACAACACCATGACATCATAGGCTTGGACACATGAGTGAGAGGGACATGCAGATACTTCACAAAAGAAATGTGTTTCCAGATATTAAAAAAATTGATTTGGATTTATGTGAGCATTGTGTTTATGGAAAACAGAAGAGAGTCAGATTTCTCAGAGTTGGAAAAGAAAATAAGAGTGAAAGGTTAGATCTTGTGCATACAGATGTATGGGGACCATCTCGGGTATCATCTCTTGGTGGCTCTTGTTATTGTGTTATTTTTATTGATGATGCAACTAGAAAAACTTGGGTTTATTGCATTCGACAAAAATATGATGTTTTTGATACTTTTAAGAAATGAAAAGATTTGGCTGAGAATGAGATGGGGAAATGGTTGAAGTGTCTCAGATGAGACAATGGAGGTGAATATTGTAGCAAGGAGTTCGAGGATTACTGTTCATACCATGAGATTCATAGAGAGAAGATAGTTTCAGGAACACCACAAGAAAATGGTGTGTCAGAAAGGATGAACAAAACAATCATGGAGTGTGGAAGGAGTATGAGATTGCATGTTGGTTTGTTCTTATAGTTTTGGGTAGATGTTGTAGATATTGTTGTTTACTTAATAAACAGAGGACCTTCAATCTCTTTGGATGGTAGAATTCCATAGGAGGCATGGACAGGTAAAAAGGTAAACTATTATTTTTTGAAGAATTTCAGTTGTGAATCATTTGTCCATATTGATAAAGAAAATAGAACAGAGCTTGAGGCAAAATGCAAGAAGTGTACCTTTATTGGATACAATGTTAATGATTTTGGTTATTGCTTATGGGATTATGGAAATACAAAAATCATTAGGAGTAGAGATGTCATATTCAATTAGAAGGTTATGTATAGAGATCAGTTGCAAGGAAAGAAACAGGAAAAAGAAAAACTAGAATACACAATGCTTGATGAGATCACTGAAGAAAAGAAATTCCAAAGGTACCAGAAAATCAAAATGTACAACAATGGGATCAACAAGTACCTAAATTCCTGCAAGTGTTCTTAGAAGATCTACCAGGTTAAGTAGATCCCCTGAATGATACTCTCCTTCATTGTATTATTTATTGTTGACTGATTCTAGTGAACCAAAATGTTATGAAAAGACAGTGCAGGTAGACACCAAAAATAAGTGGAAGAAAGGCATGAAAGAGGAAATGGATTCCTTGGTAAATAACTAGACTTGGGACTTGGTTCAGTTTCCTACAGGAAAAAAATCATTGCAAAATAAATGGGTTTACAAGTTGAAGGAAGAAGATGGAGGAAAAAAGTGGTACAAGGCTAGACTTGTTGTAAATGGGTTTGCAAAAAAGAAAGGTATATATTTTGATGAAATATTTTCTCCTGTTGTTAAAATAACTTCAATTAGGACTATTTTACGTCTTGTGGAAGTAGAAGGTTTGCATCTTGAATAGTTATATGTAAAAATAGTTTTTCTGCATGTGGATTTGGAGGAAGAGATTTATATGAAGTAGCCCTAGGGGTATGAGGTCAAAGGGAAATAAAATTTGGTATGCAGGTTGAAGAAGAGCTTGTATGGCCTAAAGCAAGCTCCAAGGCAGTGGTATTTGAAGTTTGACAGGTTTATGACATAACAAGGTTATAATATATGTCATTTTGATCACTGTGTTTATTTTAAAAGGCTATAAAATGGAAGCTATATTACATTTCTATTAAATGTAGATGACATCCTCGTTGTAGGGTATAATATGCATGATATAAATGTGCTCAAGAAGAAATTATCTAATTCATTTTCAATGAAGGATTTGAGTGATGCAAAGAAAATCGTTGGTATGATAATAACAAGAGACAAGAAAAATCGGAAATTGACATTGTCTCAGGGTGAGTACATAGAGAAGGTGTTGGAGAGGTTTAGAATGCAGAATGCAAAACTAGTTAGTACACCTTTGGCTGACCATTTCAAGTTAACTAAGGAAATGTGTCCCAAGACATAGGAGGAGATAGAGTACATGTCTTGGGTCTCTTATTCATCAATAGTTGGCAGTTTGATGTATGTGATGGTGATCCGGATTATTTTCGGCACGAAATGAGAGCGGAGATATAATAAAGAAATGCGTAGAGATATCGCGTATATCTAGTAATATAACAGAAATATATCAAAGATGTAATCGTAAACATATAGATACAGTAATACACGATTTCTATTAATGAAAGAAATGTACAGAGACTGTAAAAATACAGAGTGAAAGACTCGCTAGAATGGTGGCAGCTTATCTCTGAGAAGAGATGTGACGGCTACTCACATTTGCAAGAAGATGATTACAATGAGGCTTTAAAGGCCCTTTTACAATAAATGGAAATGCCAAAAGTCCTAGACATCCAAAAACCTAACCCTAGGAGATGAAGCGCCAAAAGTCATGTGGGCCCCGTTTGGGTAAGTGAGTACATCAACTTCCCGGGGTCGTAACTTTTGCATACGATCTCCGTTTTAGGTGTGTGATAGCTCGTTGGAAAGGTATTGAGAACCTCGATCTCGAAAAACCTTCATTTGGACCCTCAAAATGGCCTCGAAAGTTAAAACCTGCTAAAAATAGTAAATTGCCAAAATGGCCAGAAAACTATTTTGAGCCATT
>JASDQU010332707.1:0-12788 GCA_032191745.1 Picea mariana | reverse complement strand
CCTCATGGAGCAAGAGTCCTCTCTGATGCAAGCCCAAGCCGGTAGTGATGGAAGATGGTACTGCTGACAGGACAAAGCTGGCTGAGAAGGAGAAAGATGGGCCCTCCAGGGCCATGCTCAAGTCGCTCCTGTTCTCGATACTCCATGTCTAGGACCATGTGGGCCTCGAGACATGATCTCCTAGTTATCCCTAGATATCGGGGATAACAGTCATCATTCATCTTCATGTCATGGAGCTCATTCTTCAGACTCATAACTTGTCCAATGTTTCTGACTGAGAAGAGATTTGTTAGGGCATCGTACATCTTCTTCGATGAGTCAAGATGGGAGATGTAGGGTATCAAGTGGTGTTTTATGGAATGCACTATGATACTCATGACATTGATGTCAACATCTTTGAACTGCTCCATAGCTGCAACATTCTGTGATTCCTTCTCTGCTCCTTCTTTAAACTTTGGCTTCATGATCTTTCCTTTCACAATATCCAGCACTTTATTCTTAGCAAGGATGAGGTCAATCCTTGTCTTCCATGCTCTAAATTTAGAGGCTCCATCTAGCTTGTTCTCAGACTTCATAGAGTTTGTCATGTCTTGCTTGACTTGGTCAAACCCTAGATTTGACCAGAAATCCAAACTTCACGTCTTGGCCATCTGAGAGTACCAGGAGATGCGTTGGGATAGGGCACACTGATCTATCCAGAGATTAGGTCAATCTCATCACTTAAGGTGCCTCGACAAGAGGTTTAGGGTTTCTGCAACTGCTTCTGCTAGTAACCCTAGATGTAGTGTCTTGGAGGCTGCTTTTGCTAGTAACCCTAGTGGCAGTTCCTCAACGAGCTCAATATCTAGCGGCTATGTTTCCTTCCGGCGTTTTAGGCTAACTGAAAGGGTGTGGGCCCATAACCTTTTAGAATATAGAATATGGTGTGATCGTTTTACCATTGATGATACCCTCGTCACCCAACCATAGGCCGAGGCCTCCCTCCGAGCACCTTAACCTTGACTGAGAATTCCTCCAGAAGCAAACCCTAGGATAGATAGCCAAAAAAAGGGTAGCCCACCTTTCCCCAAGGATAGCGCATCACAAAAAGCTGATTAGATAGTCCAAACCCTCGCCAATAGATAGTCCAAGCCAACAGTGAAACCGCTAGCTGCAGCAGCTGCACCTGCAGATCTCCTCCACACATGCGCACCAAACTGGGAACTGCAGTGCGCACCACTTGTTTTCTGCAATTCTGAGATGTCACAAATGAGAACTGGTGCCCTGTATTTATAGTGGTTCTGCCAGTTTTGTTGGGGCTGACTTCTCCTTCTGGATAAGTGTATGTTCAGTATATTATTATTATTTCTGGCCAACTTCTTCTCTTGGAGGCTAATAACCTAATATAAATTATCTTCTTGAGCCGACAAGGCTTCTAGGGTTAGTAGCCAACTCATTAGGGTTTCTCTTGCTTCCCGGAGTCTTGTATTCTTATCAGGTTCACACGTGGAGGTAAATACCTCCCACAGCTACCATAATATTAACATGATTCTCCCAGGACAACAACAAATTAATAGCAAAGATTTCCAACCTTCTTTTTCCTCATCTTGTTGTCACTGAAGATACGACCTGAGATTATCCTTTTGATAACTTATCTATGGGGAAATTTGTTTTCAACCTATGATTTGTTGCAAGTATTTTCTGCCACATATAGTAGATCAACAAACCCTAAGTTGGGGACAATTTTTTTTCTTGAGATTTACATCCATGTCCCATTTTTCATCCATTTTCTCCTTGAGTAATCATCAAGTGATCTTCATATTTCTTACGATTCAATCTCGAACCTTAGCAAGTGATGAAATCCAAGATAGTCATTCTTTGAATCCTTTCAGTCAGTCTTACGAGCCTTCATCTTATCACAACCCTATTCAAAGATGGGTAGAACAAGCATGTGGCGACACATCTCAACCTGATTTTTTCCTCCTTCCCACCTTCATGAGTTTGATTCTATATTTGGTTATGTTGTTATGATTATCTAGGCTCATGATTATTTTATGCTTGATGTACTTTTGCTTTGGTTCATAATTAAGCCCAAGGGAAAAATATTTGACTTCAATAAGATGCTAGGATGGATTCACTAGTTATATGATTATACCTAGCTTTCCAGTTATCTCTTAGCATAGGATAGGTTAGAGTAGGTCATGTTGTGTGATTGTTTTAATGCATTTCTTTATTTTATGCTATTTGTTTCTTTTTTATGCATCCATGTTAGCTTAGTATACATATGTTATATAAAACTGATATATTGATGAAAATGACAAAAAAATTATTTCTTACATGGTTTTCTATTTCATAAACCAAAGTGGATAGCATCCCCTTGCCTTGTAGAACTGATGTGTTCAGGTTAGGATGTAGCAGGATATTAGAGTGATACAGGTTGTAGGTCTTTAAGTACCAGAGATGTTGATGTTCTCATGTGCTCTACAGTGAGCACATGTCCCCATGTTGGAGCCAGATGTTACCCCCTCTCACGTGGGGGTAGCTAGAAAAGATCATGTCTCATGGCCCACAATGAAGACAGTGATCCTGATGATGATTATGATGACGACTAGTATTCTCACAGGCAATATCATGTCACCCCTTCATATGTCTCACTCCTCATCAACATAGATCATTGTTGTGGCCTTTATACACACTTGGGGAACATGGAAGAAATCTTCAATCCACTTGGTGTGTCCTTAGGGGCAAGTGACAAATTACAAATATGATTCCCAATTTGTTCGGTGTCACTTTACACTCTTTCACTTAATTTGTCAACCTGAGGTTCAGTTTATACTTTGGAGGCACCCGGTGTAGTATACACAGAAGATAACTTTCACCAAGCTATCGGAAAAGACCAACTAAACTAACCTATCCATAAATCGAAGAAAAGCATAAAATGATAAAGTCACAATGCTATAACCCCTATCCCATTTGGTGGCACCTCTCAGGATAAGGTCTCTGAGCTCTCATAACCCTATACCCTCATGTATTCACCTCGTGGGGTCATAGATAAAGTGATTATGCAGCACACATAATTAAAGCAAAGGAAACTACTTATCACACACATAATTATTTTTAGATGGAATATTAAAATTAACTGACAGATCATTTGTTTCCAAATCCACACTTTATCAGTGATATTTCAAATATTGTTGTAGATTTAAATGCATACCCAGATTTAGCATATAAGCTTAATACTAATAAAGAGAAATGAGGAAATCAATAATCTGTAGACACCTAAGCCCTATCGTACTCTATTCATCATTCAGCAACCTGTTACATGTGGCCATTATGTAGCATGGGACCATCGTACAACATACTTCTAAGACAGAATAGAATTAATGAAAACTCTATGCAAAATCAAAACTGAAACTAACAACTACTATGTGCAAAAAATTAAACAGCAGCACAATGCCTTACCTTGAGTGGGACCCCTCAAGGCTCGGCATGTGCCTAAGCTCATGAATTCACCAAGGCAACAATTTACAGGGGATATTACTCATAACCAGCAACAATCTATTTATCAAATTCTGAAATTAACAGATTTTACAGCAGAATAGATTGTGTCCCTACTCTCCAATGACTAACTTCCGCTCTCATGAGAAGCACACATATATATACAAATAGAGGGGGCCTGTCCGCTCCATAGATGGAGCGACAGGCCCCTAGAAAGTCTGAGTATCAATTCAACAATAAAACTAACTAAAAGATGCCACAGTGTTTTGATTGGTTCATATGCAGAGTCAGCCCAGCAGTTATCAGCGCACCCGTTGTTGGCCAATAGGATGTCGACTCTCTTCTAGATTCTACGGATTTATGTTTGAATTGGTTTAATTGTTATATGCAAGTGTATTAGTATGCTATTCTTGGAAACATCACGTGCTTTGATGCTGAGTGAGTTCACGGATATGTGTGAAGGTATTTAGAATTTATTTTATGTATATCACGTGCAAATTAGACTTGGAATCTTCACACTTTGGATGCCACAACCTTTGTTAGCCCACTATTCATGCTGAGGGTACTTTATATTATAATTTTCTTTTAAATATATCTTCTCAAAATACCCTTTGTTGCTTTTGCAATCGTTGTCGTGACTTAGGGAACCTGATTCTTGCATCTTTGTAGACATGGTCATCTTAACTTGTTGTGAATCACATATATATATTTAAGTGGTTCTAAGCCGTTACATGCCCGATTCCATAGCAAGTGGCTACAGGTATTCCGCAACAAGCAACTACAAGGATTCTGCAGCAGGTAGCTACAGGGATTCTGTAGCAGGTAGCTATAGGGATTCTGCAGCAGATTGATTTGAAAACATGAGAACCTCACATCTGTATCAACATTTAATAACTCTGAATCTATGGGAATGGATGTGCAATGACCCTGATTTGAAGAATATGTGAACCTTTAAAGAAAAAGCCTATAATGACTTGTCCACACATGAACTGTCACTTAAAAAGTAAATACAAAACACGCTACTTCCCCTAATGTTAATTAGAAATTCAATGAAATATTAAGAAATGCAATTGGAAAACATCTTGAGCCCAAATCCCGCATATGGACATTAAAATGGATAAGACAGGGTTATATGTAAATGATAAAGGGTTAAAAAGAAGGAAAAAAATATTTCAAATGATGGTAATTTTGTGGCTCATCATCAAGTTAGAGTTAAGGTGTTGTCACCGTTATCGCACAGTTTGTATCTAGGTCAGATGGCTAGAGGATAGAGGCCAAACTGGCGTAACAGGAACCTACCCCACCCAATGTCACCTCAATGGGGAGGTTCTTTCTATTCAAGGATATTAGCCCAGGGGAGACGTCCCCGATAACCTGGGGTTTTGAAGAGGCCAAAGTATAAAGGTCAAAGCAAAAGTTCCTCCTCACAGGTTACCACCAAGGTCAGATATTCCGACTAATCAGCGAATAAAGAAGTGTATGCCCAAATGAGAGCACCTGCTCGGAATAAGGCAATAGAAAAATAATATATGCAAGCTATAATTCAGTGGGTTAGTACTTCATGTAACTATCTGACATCAATATGTAAGCAATGTAAAACAATAGATATTAATGAGATCAACGTTTTATCAATATAGCAATGGAAAATATCAATTCATCAATAACTATTGAGATGATGTAGCCAACAAGGTATTTAATCAATCTTTTACTCAATAAATGCTTCCAACCATCATCTAATTGCTTATCATCAAAAGGTGTTGCGTCAAGATGGAATAACCAAGTATGACGTCAGCCTAGTTAGGGTTAGCTAGTTAGTTAGGGTTTCAAATTTAAAAGTTTTGAGAGGTTGTTTGAGCACTATCACTTCAACGTTGTGGATTTAAGATCAATGCCTAGGGGTAGATGGAGTCAATTAAGGAGAGGACACAAAGTTGAAGGAATAAAGGATAAGGACAAGAGGGAAAGGTTCTAAAGTGTTGCAATGGCAGGGCCCTAGAATCAAAACCCTAGGGGAAAGAGGCTCACTATGGTGTTGCTTAAGCAAGGCCTCGTGCTCTTTCCTCCTTCCTTAGGTCAAACTTCGCAAAACAACTAGCACAAAAGATAAGTTAAAACAAGAGAATGAGGTGAGGGAGAGTGTTGCAATGGCAAGGCTCTATCACCAAACCCTAGAAGATGGATGACCCTAGGTGTAGATAACCTAGGCCTGGGACGTCCCCTCCTTGTGAACCTCTAAAATCACAGCTAGCACAAGGGGAAGAAGTGAAAAGAGTGTAGCAAAGGCTAGGCTCTTCCTTCCTTCTTCAATGGCTGAATATTTCTCTTTTAGGGGACATGAAACAAGGACCTACTTGTGTGCTTGTCACCTAGGGTTTTAAAATAGCAAATTTATAATAAATGCAAGAATACAAGCCTACAACCATTCAATTAAGAAGTTTTGCAGAAAATACACTTACATATCATGAATAAATAGCAATGCAAACCCTAGTTGTAAACCTTCCTTCAAGAGAAATGCCAAATATGCCAAGAAAATCCTTCCATCAACAAGTGCGCCTCACTTTTAAAGACCAAATACCCAACAAGGGCACAAAAATCAGACCTCACAAGAGAGTGAGTTGTGTGTTATTGTCAAAATGAGGGAAAAACTCTTCAATATATACTATATCATGACCTCTAATTAAAATTAGGTCATTAAAAATAGCCGACAAGGCGACAAACCAAAATCATATTGTTTTTACATTAAATTGTTAAATCAAAACCCTAAATGAGCATAAGCAAGACGTCAAGCCCTACTGAGAGAGATGTTAGCCCTTTTTAGGGTAAAATGCAACACAGATGACAAAACGTTGGCCCTCTTTGGGCCTCCAAACATTACCACACGTGCCAGCTGCCCTGTCAGACTGCCACACTCTCAAGATGACGTCAATGGCTCCTAGGTGACATCCTGGTCCATCAAAGGGAGACGTTCCACCTGAAGTGGGTCAACCCCCCTGGGCTGGGCTCAGTCAAAGTGTCCCGAATGGAACATCCTTCTTCTTCTTAGGTGCAAAAGCTCAATCAAGCACTGTCCTGTCTCTGTCCTTGATGGGGTCCCAACAGCCATCTGATGGGCTCTTCAGCCCCATGGAGGTCCGAACTAATCATCTCCTAATGTGTACCGGTCTAACTGGTACCTGTCCGTCGGGCATGGTCCTGCACATCAAAAACTTCGCCCTCCATGGGCTCATTAGTCACAGGGATCATAGCAATGTTAATCACGTTTCATCATTAAGGTTATCAAACATATGCATAAAAACCCTGATATACCATTCAATAGCTCAAAGATATTACAAATACCTACAACACAAAGCCGAAGAAAAAGACAAAATACCCTATTGGGCTAGTATCCATAAGGAAAGGAGAGTTTCCAAGGGGTATCATCCAAGCCATGTAAAACGAGGTGATGTGGTCAAGGGATGTCCAGACATATGGGTAGAGTGAAAGACAGGGACGCATGATGTTACTTGTGGGTGCCTTTGTAGAAGGCAAGCTGTACCCGTCATGGATGCAATTCTTTCCAAGCCCTTTATTGCCTTTATTCTTTTCTTTACTTTGCTTTCATCTTTTTTTTTTATTTCAAGGACTAACTAGAGGACACTGCCTTGGCGTGGTGACCAGAGCTGACAGGGTTACCCACAAGCGCTTTCACAGAGATGATAAGGTTGGCTCGTGATGAGACCCCCTTTCCCTTGACCATGCAACCAAAGGTCACTGCCCTGGTGTGGTAACCAGATAATGGCAATGTCATATTGCTAGGTACCCATGAACATAATAGGCTGGCTTGTGATGAGACCCCCTATCCTCTTGTCTAGGTCTTGTTTTGTTATTTTTCTTCGGGTCCCTCTTATTTCTTGCTGAGACGCCTTTTATTGCCTTCTCGGGATCCCTGGGCGAGGCATCTCTAGGTTTCATTTTTATGGCTTTTATCTTTTACCGGCTTCTTTTACCTTCTGGGCCTTTAGCCCCTTCTTCCCATGAGATAAGGTGAAACCCCACAAACAGGTCATCCTAATGCCCGGACTAGGAGAATGGGACAGATGAGTGGGAGATAAGATGTAAAAGTGATGATATGATGGGAGTGGACGATGGATCTTCAGAAATCCCCCCGGTGGAAAACCAAAACCTATGGGTACATGCTTGCTAGGACACCCTGTCAATCCCCCCAACCATGGTCAAGTGGGTTAATGTAAGATCCAAGCAGTCGTCAGAAATAAAATGAATTTGATGCATATATCTAAAGGTTATAATGATAAAAAATGACACATACCATGATACCTGGACCAATTACCTGATGGAGCAAGAGTCTTCTCCGATACAAGTCCAAGCCGAAGGTGATGGATGTTGTTGCTGTTGATAAGACAAGTCTGATGAAAGAGAAGAAGGATGGGCCCTCCGAGGCCATGCTCAGGTCAATCCTGCTCTCGGTACTCCATGTCTAGGACCTGTGGGCCTCAAGACATGATCTCCTAGTTATCCCCAGAAATCGGGGATAACAGTCACCTAATCCTCAACTCCTCCGTCTAGGCCAACTCCTAGCGAAGCCAAGGGGGGTAGTCCCTAAAGAAAATAATCTAAGGCTTGAACTAATCTAAGTACAATAAATAAATTTAGGATTTTATTGCAAAAGACAATATGTAAAGTAAATCTACTCTAAGAGCATATATCAATCATCCTCCATAAAAAAGTACTTGCATGAACAAGATACTTGAGATAACAAGATACAAGTAAATAAGGAAATACTTCAAGATTAAATATAAATGCTTGAGAAATAAAAGTAGTTGAAGAAAATGGCTTTGTATAGTGTGAAATGAGACCAGTGCCTTAAAAGTATCGTGGGTAGTTGTTGATCGTGTGTTTTATTAGATTGTTTTTATTGAAGGTAGGTTAATGGGATGAATTTTATTTGCAAAAAAAGAGTGTTTGAGAAACAAGATGTGGCCTCTTTAGAGGCTACCTCTTTGTTTGGAAATGTGTTGAGAACCTATCAAAGCCCAAAAAGCTCCACCAATAAGTTCACTAGGGGTGTCGAATGTCCAAAACGAGTGGGAAACTAAGTCCCGAGATGCCCCACCTTACTTCACACACTCCCCATAGGCGTTTTCTCACGCATTAAGATAGAAACTATTGACCAACCCAGCGTGTATGGAACATGCTCCCAAAATATCGAGACAAGCTCCCAACCGGAAGGGTCAGGAACAACAATGGTAGCTAAGGGGAAATGTTTATTTTAAACAATAAAGTAAAATGTTGAAAAGGAAATGTTTTCTAATTACTAAGTCTTCACTGACCAGCCTCTTGCAAGGAGCTGAGGAGACGGTTTATTTTCCAACTTGAAATTGCAGAAAGTAAAGTTGCATCAAAAGAAACCTAGTCTAGCAATTAAAGTATTACTTGCCAACTTGAAATCTAATCTATGTGATGATTGAAATATCCATGATCCCGTTGATCAGGATATTTACTACGGATCTAGGGTTTTGTCTCGCAGATCTGATACATTGGGGGTTTTTGAATGCGTTTTATCTGCAGATATGATACTTTGGGGGTTTTTGGATGCGTTTCAGTTGTGTGCTTGAGATGTTTATGGTTATTGCATGTGCATGTTGTATATTATGGTTTAAACAGTATATAGATGATGCATGCGAAAATAAAGAACATTAACCGCCCAATAATATGTATTATGAGACTCAAGCATGGAAATACAATGATATACTAAAAATATAGAATATAGTCGTCAGTTAGATCACATGGATCATCACTGGAATAAAAGAAAATAACATAAAAATACCTGTGATCCGAAGATGTAGGAAGATCTGATGCATGTACGTATAGATCGGCAAAAATAGGTGATCCCGGAGAAATGCGATAACCACTACAAGCTGGAAAACTCGTCTAGAAGGTTATACCCATCGAAATGAGCTAGAATTTGTCCCAATAGAAGCGCCCTGGCCTCTGGAATGATACTAATGAGTGTCGGAAGACAAATTTGATCTCTTCCACACTGGATATCGACCCCTGGGGGGTTTGCGCACCTCCTGGGACCCTGGATGTGCCCCAAATGATTCCACCAACAGAATCAACTGCTCTAAGACTCGAAATGATCGCCTCACCAAATGCGGATCTCGGTTGGAAGGGTTTCCCCGGAACTGCTCTGATGCTCCGCCTGCAACCCAAAATTTCCTTTTGAAAGAGTTGCGCCCTAAATGGATGGATGATGCGCTCTTAAGGATTCCACCGTCATAATCTGATGGAAAATAGCTCAATCTAAGCGCCCTGGCTGGATATCAACTGGGTCGGAAGGAAACTGCAATCTGAGCTCTACCCTTGTGTAGCTCCACAAACCCTCAATTTGACTTGCACCCTCACTGTCTAAGTTGCACACACTGTAACTAAATGCTCCTGAATATCACAGTGAAATACCTGGATGGTATCTCCGATGGGCTAGGATGTGTCTCTGAACACCGAAACTGATCAATGGTGGTGGTTTCCTCCAAAAATCCATAAAACAATAGAAGTCAAATCTCTTCCTCCTCTAGGAACTCTCAACATCAAATCATAAAAATCCATAATGAGGAATGAGGTCAAATTCCTCCCTTTATACCCTTCCCGATCTAATTCACCATTAACCCACTTAAACTGGCGCTTTTCCTCCTAAGGTGAATAATTAATTAATTAATTCCCCCTTTAGCACCTTTTCATTCTAATTCTTCCTTGACTTAGGCTTAAGTGACTTTTCCTAATCTTTTTGGCTTAATTCATCATTTAGCCACCAAATCATCCTTACTTATCCATCTTGTTTCCTGTTTGTGCTTGACTATAGTCTACAGGAACACATAGACTACTAAGTCACTCCCTGCTGGCCTAATCTTGGCAACAGGACATCACAGTCCTCCCTTCCCGAGATTGCTTGTCCTCAAGCAACATCAATCCTAGGTGCTACAAAATATGCTCTCCCATTTCTGCTCTGGAATGGATAGAGGTTGTAGTAACCCGACGGGGTGCGTCTGCTCGGACTTCTTCTACTGACAAGTCGTGCACTCCTGGATATGTTTGAGCACATCATCCTTGAGACCTTTCCATGAGAATCTCTCCCTGGTCTGCCTATATGTTTTGAAGTACCCTTGATGCCTAGTTGTAAGCGAATCATGACACACCTTCAGAATTTTCCCTTTCAGGGTAGATTATGGAACCAAGTAGATCCAGTCCTTGTAGAAAATGATGTCATCAAGAACCCGATATCTCTCATCAATCACCTGTCCATCCATCACCTCACAAGAAAAATTGTTTTTGGAGTATTCCACCAACAAATGAGCTTTCCAATCTGTACAAATGTCCATCATCGAACATCTTGTTGGCCTCCTGGACAAGGCATCGGATACGATATTCCTTTTTCCCTTGACATACTCAAGGTCAAAGTCAAACGCTTGGATATTTCAGACCCACTTTTTTTGTCTCTCGCTGAGATCTTTCTGATCTAGAAAATACTTGAGACTGTTATGATCAGTCATTACAACAAATCTGCTGCCTACCAGACACTTCCTGAATTTGGTTAAAGCATGCATGATCTCTAGCATTTCCTTGTCATAAATCGGACAGTCTCTCCAACTCGTTGAACTTCATGCTCTCAAACACAATGGGGTGGCCCCCCTGCATTCGAATTGCTTCAATCCCCACCCCTGATGCGTCGCATTCTAAGACAAACAGCTGCGAGAAGTCTAGAAGGGCTAGAACAGGGCATGTGCTCATAACCTCCTTCATTTTGTCGAATGTCTGTTGTGACTCCTCTATCCAATGAAAAACACCCTCCTTGGTCAAGTCTGTGAGTGGTTCTCCCAACTGTGAAAATCCCTTGACGAACCACCTGTAGTAACTACATAACCCAAAGAATCCTTTTAGTTCTATGAGGTTCTTGGGCGTTGGCCAATTCTAAATGGCCCTGATATTTTCCTGATGAACCTGTACCCCCTGCTCACTGATGATATGCCCCAAGTAGAGTAGTTCTCTCATGCCAAATTCACATTTGGATTCCTTGGCATATAATGATTGTGCCTACATAATATCCAAGAACTCCCCTAAATGTGCTACATGCTCATCCCATGTCTTGTTGTAGATCAATATATCGTCGAAGAATACCAGAAGGTACTTCCTCAACTACCCTCTAAAGATGTGATTCATGCAAGACTAGAAAGTGGTTGGTGTGTTGGTCAATCCAAACGGCATGAACAAGAACTCAAAGTGTCTGAAATGGCACTGAAATGTTGTCTTCTCAATGTCCTGCTCCTTGATGTTGATCTGATGGTATCCTAAGCATAGATCAATCTTAGTGAAGAAGACTTCCCCATGTAACTCATCCATCAACTCATCTATGCGTGGAATGGGGTACCGATTCTTGATCGTTTTCTTGTTGAGCGCTCTGTAATCGGTGCACATCCATAACGTGCTATCCTTCTTCAGTACCAGAACGACTGAAGATGCAAAAGGACTCATGTTGGGCCTGATGTGCCCCATGGCGAGCAATTCTTTTATTGCTTTCTCAATCTCATCCTTGAATTTCTTGGGGTGTCTATAGGGTGTTGTAATCACCAGTGTAGTCCCTGCCTCTAACTCAATCATGTGCTCAAAAGCCCTGTCGGGCAGTCTCCCTGGTGGTATCGACCCAAATACTAGCTCATACTGACCCAAAAGCTCTCTGATCTGTGGATGGTAATGCTCCCTACCCTCTGAATCCTTCCGTGTGGTGATCAAACACTCTGCTGTGTAAGCCACATCACCGTGACGAAATATCCACTCCATTCTCTTTGCCGATACTACTCGAGGTGCCCCTGTAGACATGCCTCTCAGCATAACTCTCGATCCACTGGTATCTCTGAAGCTCATGGTCAATGTCTGACAGTTGAACCCAATCTCCCCCAATGAATATAACCACTATACCCCTAACACGGCATCAGTATATGATAGGTCAACTACATAGAAGGTGTCTGTCAAGGTGTAGTTTCCTAGTTTGACCTCTAGGTCGGGGATCATGTCTAAACATTTCATCGTGTATCCATCAGCCACTTCCACATGGAATCCCTCAAACTCCTCCATGCGTAACCCCCTCCTAGCTACTAAGGACGCATTTATGAAGTTGTGGGTGGCCCCACCATCAACTAAAGTTCTCATGCATTGCCCCTGTACAAGGCCCTTAAGCCTAAGAGTGTTGTACCTGGGTACTCCTGAAAGGGTGGCTATGCTTCCCCCTTTCACCTCTCTACAAGGTTTTGACTCCTCCTTGG
>JASDQU010332704.1:0-12791 GCA_032191745.1 Picea mariana | reverse complement strand
AATGGGTCTAGGTGTCAGGTAGATATGGGGGGGAAAGCAAAAATGAAGCTAGGGTCCAAGAGATTAGTGCTAAGGGACTAGTTTTGGGGGACTAGTCGAAAGGTGAGAATCTAAAGGAAGAGAGGGATGTAGTGAGGGTGGTGGGGACTATGTGAAATATGTAAAAGGGATTTGGGATCCATTGGTGAAGGATCTAATTCTAAGGGGTTAGGGTTTGGGGCATTGGGGGCTAAGGGTTATGGTTGAGTCTAAGGTTACAGATGAAGGGTTGGAGACTAAGGTTATGGGATGAGGGAATTTGGGCCCTAGGGTGAAGGGGGGCAAAACATAGGGGTAAATGGTGTGAAGGTGCCTAGGGGCAAGAATAGGGCCTTAGAGTAGAGGTGATAGGGAAGGAATAAATCCATAAGGAAGTGAGTCCAAGGGCAGAGGTGATGAGGTCCCAAGGAGGGGTATATGGCCCTAGTTGGAAGGTGGTCAGAGTAGAGGGAAGGGCCCAATGGAAGAGGACATTGGTGGCCCATGGGTAGATGGGAATGTAGGCAAAGTTAGGGTTCAAAGAGTGGATGTTGTTGGGGATAGACACTTATTTTAGGTAAGGCTTGGGTTCCCCCCCCTTGACCATATCAAGACCTTGAGACTCATACTTAATGATCAAAAACTTGTGAGGGAACTAACATCTTTCTTAGAGGCCAATGATACCCGCCAAAGGTAATGTGCAGTTCTTTGAGGAATTGTTCATGGATTTGGATGCCTCAAATCTTTCTTTAGGACCTAAGGCAGGGCCTTCTTCCCTAGATTGTTTCCAGGGCCTCGGGACACATACCTTATGATCAAAACCACTTAGKYSMATCAAYAKKCACAATAATAGGCCAATGATACCATCGACATGCCATGTGTGGTTGTTAGAGGCATCCTTTTTGTCCCTAGAKGCTTAGAAGATTCCTTTAGGRAATAACATTMATTTTTCCTCCCCTGRCCATGCCTAAGGCCCCAAGACCCATACCTAGTGCTAAATAATTATAGTGGTACCTATATACCTAGTTAGAGGAAAAT
The DNA here is from genome assembly GCA_032191745.1 of Picea mariana. NCBI lineage: Eukaryota > Viridiplantae > Streptophyta > Pinopsida > Pinales > Pinaceae > Picea > Picea mariana. The sequence continues at coordinate 11,735 of JASDQU010332704.1, read as the reverse complement.
GATGGCACCCTTGATAAATMATTTTTCGTGGTTCAAAGTGTCATTATTGGCCCCAAGAGCCTATTAGCTTYYTTTTAGGTTCTAACTCTTGGGTTCATTCCCCTAACCATATCCAAGTTCCAAAGACTTGTRCTCAATGTTCAAAAACTCATAATGTTGAATATTCCCATTAGGAGACCAAGGATACCCTTGAAATGTCCTTTCTAATGGGTCAACACATTGTTGATGGCCCTAGATTCCTAAAAGTTTCCTTTGGCACATTCTTATTAGACCTACCTTGTGAATGCTTAGTCAAAAAAGCATGTGCATGTTCTAAGAATGTGTGTGTGCTCTTTTCATTCAATTTTTTGAGGGAAGGGAGTGACAACTTTAGCATAAGTGTTTGTTGGTTTGGTTGTCTTGGATTTAGGTTTGGAATGACAAACTTGGTGGTTTAGGCTGCAAATACATCAAAACCTCCATTTTTTTAATACTTCTCAATATCTTTATTTTTCATGTTATTCTTGTATAGGCTACACAAGTACTTCATTCATGAACCTACACACACATACATACATACATCTTTTATTCAATTCACATGACCACTTTTTATTGCCTAACCATTTTTAAGATCTACAATAAAAAAATAAATAAAATTGTTTCTTTTTATCGCCCTAACCATTTTTAAGATCTATAATAAAAAATAAATAAAATTGTTTGATTATGTTAAGACCCCACTAACACAAAGCCTTGTATTTTCCAGGATAAAATGACTTTCATAATTTAAAAAATATATAAAATTAACATTATAAATTTTGAAAAAATAATCTTGCACAAAAACAATGTGTTCTCTATAATTCTACACATTCTTTTAAAGAAATTTCATTATTTAGGTACGGAACATTTTCACTAATTGATACATATATGCATTATATTTTGCATGAAAAATAACATACCATTGTTATAAAAACTCAAATTTGACATTATAAATAAATTTTATAAATAAGCATTGTATATTTTGAAAGCTAATTCAATTTTCAATATATCATATTTTTACACCATATCAAAATCCATGTCAAAGTACACGAAACCATCCCTTCAAGTCATTTTACTATTTAATCTCTTTTACTTCTCATGTCATATCTCTTAAATTTTCTCTTAATTACTTGTTTTCTCCCTCTTTAATCATTTACTTGTTTTCTCCCTCTTTAATCATTTAGTGTTTTATTTCCTCTCTAAATCAATAATGTTTAATCATTTCATTTCCCCTTTATATCAATATGTTTAATTCCTAATGGGTTTTAGTTATTTTAAAATTTTATTTTACACGTCCTTTTTCAACCGGTATCTCTTGATTTTAACCCTTCAAATCTATTTTTAATCATACTCTTTTATATTTCATCTTAACATCTATGTTGAAAATATTATATTTCATCTTAACATCTATGTTCAAAATAATGTCATAAGATTTCTAAAATAACTCATTTTCAATGACAAAATAATAGTTAAACATGTACTTATTTTAAGTAAATATAATTTTTTTTTTTAAATTAAAATTATTATTATTATTATTTTAAATATCTAAATATTATATTAATATAAAACACTTATTATCATTAATTTTTAAAATATAATTATATATTATATCAATATAAAAATATTTTTTTTTTTCCACCAGAAAAAAAAACTCTTTATATTCAAAAAAATATAAAAATACTTATTATCATTAATTTTTAAAATATAATTTTAAATTCATTCATCTCCCAAAACAACTGTCCATAAAATTTATTGCAAAGACTTTTTGAGCAGAGTAATCACATCTTGACTACGAGATTTCCAGCGTAATTGCAAAGACTTGGCAAAGTGATCAGATCTTGACTCCGACGAGACGAGAATTAGTTTTTAATTATTTTATGGTTTTCTTGGCAAAAGTTATCATAATAAAATATACAATTTACTTATGACTTAATCAGATATCACAATAAAATATACACAATATGAATCAGATATCACAATAAAAATATATAATTTATTTATGACTTTTTTTTTTCACGGGAAAGTTTCTCGATTATATACAACAGTATACAATGTTTTTACATAGCAGTCATTACAATATCCATCCCGGAGATTCAGCAAGGTTTGATCACAAGACCTCCTCCCAACACTTGGAGAAAAGTGCACTTGTCTACCGTCTGAGCTGTCTCACGAGACAATTTACTTATGACTTGACACCACTTTCTCATTGATTTGCAATTTTTTCAAATTTAATTTGTTTTTTCTTTAACAAATCTCTTTCAAATTGAGAAATATTTGTCATTTCACTTATGCTTCTGAATAAATATACACAATTTTTAAATATTTAAAATATAAAAAATAAAAAATAAAACATTTTTCTTTATTTATAATAATTTGATTTGATTAAAGTTTATTGTTCACCAACATTTGAAAACATTATGAAAATGTTGCAAGTTTCTAAAAGTCAAAGTAATTTTAACGTTGAATTGAAAACTATATTGCCAAACATAATATTAAAGATATGGGATATGAATGGCATGTGACCAAGTCTAGTGGTGTCAATTTATTTATTTTCTATACAACTTTTAACGTATAGTTTGAAATTTAAAGATATTGGATTTTAGTAAATAGTATAAAAACCATATTTTATCTTGAAATTTTTTCAATATAAAATACAAAATTTTCTAAAAAAAAAAAAATATGGATATCTAAACATGTTTATATAATTTTTTAACATCATATTTTCTTTTGTTTTGACATGAAAGTTTTGTAGTACATTTTTAACATTTTTCAAGGGTACAAGAACTTATTGTGCTAAATTTTCAATCTATAAGCTTAAGCCTAAATTTTGCAAGAATATAATTTGCATATCGCCACAAGGTTCAGCATCAAAGGAGATAAATGATCAGTAGGTCTTGTTTTGGGACATAGGACAAGGTTCAACTTCAAAGGAGATAAATGATTAGTAGGTCTTGTTTTGGGACATAGAACAAACTGTATTATGGGTAAGGAGAAAATCCATGTTGAACACTTAAATCTTCCATTTATATGTCTTTTAAGTGTTGGCGTTGGCCATTAATGGGACAAACTTCAAGGTGATATGAAATATCATATTTTATCCTTAATTTATGATTAGAATAAAAATTATGTTTGCTCCAATTTTGGCCATAGCTAACTTGATATTGACAGATTTCTTTTTGAGATGAAAAATAGTGTTTTTTTGGTAGTGATCAACTAGTGCTTTTTTCCAAGTATTAGTTAGTCTACTTAGTTATCTTGCTTTTATATTATCTATTAGAAATATGAATATCTCAAAGTGTTTCTCCTTAACATTGGTGCATTATTGTTTTTATACCCCTCTATATTTAGAGAAAGGTTTCCTATTTTTTCATATTTTTCATATTTTCCAATGGATAATTCTATCATTATTAGTAATTACAAACATGAGCTCAAGAGGTTTTGCATTTACACTTATATTGACTTAAATAAAATGAATAGTTTATTGTTGTTCTCAGATGAACTTTGTATCATACATGGTTTCTAACGAAGTTTAGTTATACATTGTTCAAGCAATGTGAATTTGATTATAAAACAAGAATGGATGGTGAGAAAGTGACTATATTTTTCTTGGTCATATTTTTTTATGCTACTCCCTAACTTTTATTAAGCTGTAATGTTACTTTTTCTATTCTTGAATTGGATATAGGTTTTTTGAGTCTGTTGAAGGATTCAATCACAAGGCTATCGTGGTTGGCTTTGAGCAATATGGAAATGAAAACATGGTTTATGGCTCTCTTGCTATGGTTGTATTTGGTTCTACTCTCACAAAAAATTGAAAAGTTGGTTTCCTTGGCTATATACACTGATTTCTAAGCTGCCTTTCTAGGGTTTACAATACATGCAATGGTGGGCACCAATCTCTAACATCATAACCAAGTTGTAGACAGTCAAAGGATTGTTGTAGCCAAGGGAAATTTACTTATTTCTCAAATCATCACAATAATCCTAAGCATAACTCACTCCGTGGCTACTATTGTTCATTTTGGGTGCTTAATGCAAAGTGTATATGTTGCAAAAGTTTTTTTTTTTTTAAACTATAGTGGGAATTTTTTGTGTCCTTTTTAAATTCCATATATTCCACGGTTGTCTTCCCTTTGTAGTTACCTAACTTATCTTAATCTTAAAAAACAATAACAATCAAATCATAGTATATGCATTGAAAAGAGATGTATAGATTTTTCCCAAAAACCAATCTCCGTTGACATGGCTCAATGATGAAGCCTCGGTCTACTTCTTCCATGGTGAAACACTCTAGGTAGTGTGATGCCTTGTGAAGACTAATGAGACATGGCTACAAATGACATGATGAGGTGGTACATTGATGGGTCAAAGATAAATGATGATTAGATATGTTCTAACTTGCCTAGATTATGACATTTGGTCAGAGGTACTATATTAATGACCCTACCTTTCTTTATTCTCACAAGGTATATGAATCAATATTATTGTAGTTAAGATAATATCAAAACAAGTTTAAAATGAATTTACATTGAAAGGACCTTCCTCGTATAACTTAATCGTGCCTCAAGAAGAATGGAGACTCCCAACATGTATACAAAGATTACTATCACATCCTTTTCAGTCTCTCCATGAATGGAAAATTATCCATCTACTTCTTTCTCTCATCAATGATGTAATAGATTTCATCCCGCCCCTCTTTCATCCATTTTCACTAGACGTATTGAAACATGTACAATATCTCTAGCTAGAGTGATGCTCTTGGAAGATAATGTCACTAGAAAAAGGAAGAGTGAGAATAACAATAGCATTAGAAGCATTATCAAGTCGAAATGAAGCTAGGATCCTTAGGCCCTGCAACTCATCACCCACAAGCCAACAAACAAAGTTAAAAAGAAAAACAATGCAATAGGTGGTAGATCGATAAAACAAATATTATGATATGTGGCATGTTTTAATAGGGAACAAATAGATGAAAAAAACACATAAAGGAATCGTCCTCTCAACAATAACCCCCCGCCTCCATTGATGGAAAAAAAAAAATCGAACTTTGAACCTCTTGCACAAAAAGGAAGAAGCACCAACATTAAGAAGTCTCAATATTGAACCTCACAAGAGTTGGGATATCAATATATAACCACAGAACCTGAACTGGAAAACTCTTGCATAGAAAGAAAAAATCTCCCACACTCAGACACTTCAGTGTGGTGGAGGGGGTCCCAAGATCGAACCTCACATGTGTTGAAATATCGATGTATTCAAGACATTTGTTGCTACTGATTCCCTTGCGAGGATTTAAGTGTGAATTATGTTTGGTCTAAAGACACTCTTCAACTCCTCGGCGTAGATAAAATGGTCTTCATCCTTGTCGAACACAGAAATCCTCCTTCAAATTCTCCTCCTTCTCTTCCCCCGTCATGACCTCCATCGTCAGGGTGTCGTAGTTGAGAAATTTCTCTCCCATAGAGTGGTGTAGGTCTCGACTCCTCCTTTGTGACATATCTAAGCCCTCCATCGTGGCCCCCTCTAAATCCTCCACGCTTTCAAATTCCACCATCAATCCCTCCATTGTGACCTCCTCCAAATCCACCACCTTTCCCAATTCTTCCCCTTCCACCTTTGCTACCCCCTCAAACTCCACCACCTTTTCCAATCCTGCCTCTAAATCCACATCCTTTTCCAACACTCCACTAATTCCTCCACCTTTGCCAATGCCTCCATTGATTCCTCCACCTTTTCCAATCATGCCTCTAAATCCACCTCCTTTTCCAATAACTCCACCTTTTCCAATCACACCTCCTTTTCCAATTCCTTTACTCTTGCCAATTCCACCACCAAATCCTCCTACTAGCCCACCACCACCACTGAAATTATTGACATGAGCAACTGCACACCATTAAAAGAAAGTGTTAATCAACACCCTAATGAGAATGCACTAACAATGAACAATCTTAATCCTGGATCTACCAATTGATACTATACAAAAATAAAAATAAAAACTGTGTGTTCAAATTATTAACGTCAGCAAATGCACACCCCAAAAAAAGTGTTAATCAACACCTTAACGAGAATACACTAACAATGAACAATCTTAATCCTGGATCTGTCGATTGATACTATAAAAAATAGAACTATATCAAACTACTTGATCCTTAAGCTATGTCTAGGTTAAGTTGGATCTCATCTTCTTTTATTTTTCATTACATGTTTATTTTTAAGTGTATTGGCTTCTCGCGTGGAGCTAGAATGCTAAACTTTCCTCAATGCAATCAACATAGGATTAACTAAAATAATAACACTAAACTTCAAGACTTTCCCCATGTTTTGATTTTTTTTTCTTTGATGTGGTTTTTTAAGATCTACTGCATTAAACATCATATGTTAAATGTGGATGATATTTAAAGTAACCCCAAAATTTGAAAACCATTTTCAATCAATTCGTCTTAAGTATGTGGATGCTCTTGAACAATCTAAACTACATGGAAATATCTTTTTGGTACATGTATATTCTACAAACACAACCTTGCTAAAATAGAATGAGATTGAACCATGAGAACATGTCTTAACAAAAGAAATCTACAAACTAATCGAAATTGTATATTTCTTAAATGACAATAATTTTTGATAACTTGATTAGGGATAAGTTGATGTAGGTAGAGCAAGTTTCATATTTTCCCTACAAAGCATCTTATCAATATTCCTCATACTAAAATCTAATTCTTTAAAATGATATAGGTTTGTTTCCTTTTGGAATTAGGATTAGTTGAAGTTTCTTGGATTCTATTTCCCATGAAAGAGTTAAGGGTATTAAATTATATTTAATTGAAGGTGAATCATCTAACAATGACATGGGTAATAGAGGAATTTCATCTAGAGGGGAATTTAATGTCAATTCATACTCAAGGTATCAACACATTGTCATAGAATGTTTACAAGTAACATGCATGTGTTAAAATATTGTGGAGAGGTTACTTTATCATTTGAGATGGGTCAACTCAAATGACCATCAATTATAGCACATGTGCGAGCTAGCAACATCTTCTTTGGTTTTGTGCAGTCTAACCTATTGATCTCATCTCACCCAATTTTATTCACACTTTGCTTAAGTTGTACCAACTACCCATGAAAATGTCCCAATAGGTAATAATCACCCCAATTGTCTCTTAATCTAATATTCCTCTCACCATATGTCCATTTATGATGAATTTGCTGAAATCTTATTTTTTAGGACACTATACACAACTATCATCTACGTACTAATGAATAAAAAACAAATATAATTATAGAATAAATTTTCTATTAATTACTCATCTTTCATCCAAAAGAAACACCTCTTCTCTTTCCACATTCCACATTGTAATCCCACGACATTCTTTCCCCGCTTCGGGATATGCTAGTTATTTTTACGCCGAAAGGCGTACACCTATTGACAATGTGCACATTTAATGATCTTTTAACCTTAAATCTTAATCTTATGGCCATGAATTGAAGATGCTAGCATATTCTTAGTCGTCCTCCCAAATCAATGAATGAGATTTATTTTGCATAACTTCCTTGCATTTATGAATACATGCGTTAACATGTTTACTTTTTAACATTTACCTAATCATATTAAGAAATTACTGTAAGGCTATATAATTACCACGTGAAGATGATTAACAAGGATTATTATCTATGCTAAATTTTATTGCCAAGTTTGGATGATTATCAAGCACTACCTCAAATGAATTACACGTCCAACTCTGGGATGTGAATCGTGGCCACATTTGGCCTGCGTTGTGAACCGTGGCCAAGCTTGGCTTGTGTTTCATGTTATAGTCGTCTTTAGTTAATGCGGGATGTGCGATTCGTTTCACTATCCATCAGTTACAGTATAGTCGCTGTCATTAACTAATGCGAGATGCGTGATTCGTTTCACTATCCATCAGTTACAGTAGACATTAACATTTGCGATTCGTTTTCCTATCCATATCCATACGTTACAATAGACATTAACTATCCAACTAGAACCTCAGTTGCCCGCCTTCTCTTCAAGTAAAGAACGAGCAAGGCTGTCTGCCTTCTCTTCAGGTGAAGAACGAGCAAGGTTGTGTCATGGCTTGTAAGAGTGCCTTCTTTTCCTTCAGTACGCCTCAGTATTGCTGCACGGGTTCCTATGGCAATCCCTAGACGTGCAAGCCTACTTCTTTCTCTCGTCTCTTTAAGAATTTCTGTCCCAGAACTTATAGTTATGCCTATGACGATCCAAGCAGTTTGGTTACATGCTCTGGGGCTGATTATCTCATCACCTTCTACGCTCATTGACAACAACGCTACAAACACTTTCCACTTTTGAGCATTTAAGAGCAGTTATTTGGGCATGTAGGATCGTAGCTGCCTATTGAAATGTAGTTCTAATCTGTGATCACTATATCGTTGCCAGCAGTATCTATATCTTTTTCGTCTTTTTATTTTAATCAAGTAGAAGAAAAATCATGCATTGTTGTTCGATAGAGTAAAACATCGTCTGTTGTAGGTGTAAGGGTCTGCAGCAATATGTAGAATGCAATGTTATTCAAACGCAAAAATAATCATGTGTTGTTGTTCTATAATCATCAGAATTGTAATAGAAGTTGGTTCTTTGGTTATTTATAGTCTCTTGTGGACGCTGGCAGGAGTAGAAAGGGGCCTTTATATGTGCAAAAGTATCTTCTTTCTTAAGAGTTTTTATGCGTTTCAGAGTTTTCCGAATGAATTGAATCTTCGTTGGCAGCTCTGAGATTAGCTTTCGACAAAAACGAAAGAAGTAAAGTCATATCATATAATATCATATTAGAATGTTCAATCTCCCAAAACTCTGTTTAATAATAGAAAAGAAGAAAAAACGACGGTATGGAGGTTTCTGTCACCATACAGTTATTCGAGCTTACTGAAATTATAATTTCTCAATGAATGAATCAACAGTTCCAGGCTATTGAAATTAGAATCTCGCGCTCAATGAATCGGTAGTCAATGCAGAGATTGATTGTTTGACATCTTGCTCGGTTGGAGAGAGAAATAGTAAAATAGGTTTTTTTGACATCAACAATTAAAGTTTGTAAATGGAATAAGCCTTTCGGCGTTCATCATCCACAATCATGTGGCTGTGCTAGTCCTCTCACCATATGTCCATTTATGATGAATTTGCTGAAATCTTATTTTTTAGGACACTATACACAACTATCATCTAAGTACTAATAAATAAAAAACAAATATAATTATAGAATAAATTCTCTATTAATTACTCATCTTTCATCCAAAAGAAACACCTCTTCTCTTTCCACATTCCACATTGTAATCACCACGACATTCTTTCCCGCTTCGGGATATGCTAGTTATTTTATAGTTTTATTGGCGAAAGTTTCCCCGCTTCGGGGTATGCTAGTTATTTTATGGTTTTATTAGCGAAAGTTACGTCTTCGTTTTTGTGGAACCCTCTTGCTGGGTTCCTGTTCCTCATTTGACCAATACTCCAACCTCTCATTTCAGGATAACTACGACTAATACGTGGAATTCAGTGGCGTGCTGTGTACGAAACAGTGCGGTTCAACCCTCTTTTTTACTTACTGTTCTGGCTTGACTTCAACATCGTTTGCGCACGGATTTGGACGTACGCGCGTTCCTCGTTGCTCCTCCAATTTCCCAGCCTCACCTTCCAGTTACTTGCTCCTGTCTCTGCCCAGCTACAGGGCAGAGACAGGAGCAAGGAATTAGTCGATCAAATATCCAACCCACTTGCTTGAGTATAGTAGGTTGAAGCCGCCTGCCTGAATTAGTAGGTTAGGTAGATTTCATACTTCAACATCTTTTACGTGAAATAGTCTATTCCACAACTCTTTTTTCTACATGTGAAGACGAATCCTCTCCCTTTTCCATTGCATGGTTTTTTCTACATGTTTAAGGCCCTGTTTTGTGTTTGCATATTAAACATGTTTGTGCTATGATAGAAAGGATGAGAAGTAGAGGTGCCTGGTTTTTTAGTGTGGTTCCATAGTCGTTGGACATCTACTCTGCTGCAGTGACACTAAGAGTATTGCCATCGTAGATTTCAGTACAACAAGATGAGCCTGCAAAACTTTGCCATGCAGATCTCTGTTTTCCTCATTGCCTTCTTTCTATACGCATCATCTGCTATCCCCAATTCTTCATTATCTCGAGATACTAGAGTGCTGATTTCAATGAAAGCAATAATGGGCAATCCTAATCATATGTTAGATAGCTGGACAGCCTCCGACAATACCACGCATTGATCATGGATTGGCGTCCAATGTGACCATCTCGGCCGAATAGTGGCTCTAGATCTCTCCAAGATGAGTCTTTCAGGCCCATTCCCCAGGTCATAAACTTGTCAGCCCTCCGTTTGCTCAACGTCTCCTTTAACCACCTCTATGGAAGCCTGCCCTCCAACATATCAAAATTGAAGAACCTAGAGGTCCTCGACGTCTCTTCCAACTTTCGTTTCTCAGGGGCACTGCCATTGCATTTGAGATATCTCGAGAAACTCCGGTTGCTCAACGTCTCCTATAACAATTTCTCAGGGGCACTGCCACTGGATTTGAGCTATCTCGAGAAACTCACGCATCTTGACCTCGGACAAAATAAGTTCTCGGGTAGCATTCCTGGCGAGTATGGGAAGCTGACAAATGTAGAATATCTTTCATTGTCTCGAAATCGTTTGAGCGGAAGAATACCCGGAGAGCTTGGCAATTTGGGGAACTTGAAAATGCTTGTTTTGGGAAACTACGGCAATACATTCGATGAAGGGATCCCTATTCCCTACCGAGATTGAAAATTTGTGCAAGCTTGTCCATCTCCATATCGATGCTTGTGATTTGAGTGGTTCAATTCCTTCTGAGATTGGTGGTCTGAAAAATCTAGAGACATTGTCTTTGCATTCCAATGGCCTCACTGGTGAAATACCCGTGGAATTCTGGAAACTGAACAAGTTGAGAGAGCTGGATCTTTCAGAGAACGGACTACAAGGAAGGATTCCATCTTTCATTGGGGACTTGCCAAAGTTGGAGGTTTTGGGGCTTTCGTATAACGATTTCACAGGTCTTCTGCCTCAGCAACTAGGCGTAAGTGGAAAGCTACTGCAATTGGATGTTTCTTCCAACAGACTGACTGGTTCCATCCCTCCGAATCTCTGCAACGGCGGAAGGTTGCAGATATTGACTATAGAAAAGAATTCATTCGTCGGCCCGATTCCTGACTCTCTGGGCACATGCAATTCTTTGGTTGAAGTCCACATGGAGCAAAATCGTTTAAATGGTTCGATTCATGCAGACTTCTTATACTTACACAAGCTGACTGTGATCGAGTTCTACAGCAATTATCTCCGTGGGACCATACCGGAGAAAATTAATAACGTATCCTCCATGCTTGTGACGATGGATCTGTCCCATAATCGTTTTAATGGCTCCCTTCCTTCATCCATAGGTAAATTATCTGCTTTGTGGTATCTTAACATCGCTGGAAATCAATTAACAGGTGCGATTCCTACGGAGATTAGCAACTGTAGTGCTCTGACATCCATTGATCTTAGCAATAACAGGTTTTCTGGTATTATTCCCACAAATTTACAGAACAGGGAGAGATGGGTCTATGCGAATTTCTCTTACAATAACTTTTCAGGCATTGTTGAAGAGGGTTGTCTGTTTTCCCGTTCGGATCCAATATATTTTGCAGGGAATCCCAACTTGTAT
>JASDQU010332703.1:0-12788 GCA_032191745.1 Picea mariana | reverse complement strand
ATTTTCACTTTCAGGTGTCCTCTCTATTAGGAAGTTTTTCAATCCTTCCATGATCTCCCCTTTTAAACCATCCATCTTAGTATTTATTGCCTCAAACTTAGCTTCCGTTGAATCCATCATCTCTTGTAGTTCATCTTTTGTTACTATCTTCTTTTGTAAATCATTTATGTCCCTACACATTTGTTCACCTTCATCAAGAGTCCATGTAGGATTTTCTGGAGGCTTATTTGGTGTAGAAGTTCCCTTTTTGGGCGGCATGTTGTCCAGGTATCACTTTTGAACCTTGATTTTGAGGTGGTTCTGCTAGACAATCTTTCTTCTGCTGTATCTCCAAAGTTTTGACCCTTCTGGGTATGAAACTTTCTTTTTTGTAGTTCTTTGATATTTCTTTTCTGCAATGCCACATGTCTGATCAAAATTGGATGTGCCAAGTGGAATTTATAGTAACTTCCCCACAACTTGTTGATTTTTGCCCTTTCCAGGAGATCTAACTTGTATAGCATGCCCCACCCAAAATAATTGATATAAAATTTTGAAAATTGTACTAGAAATACTACAGATTGTCAACTATCCAATGCAACTGGTCTCACTCAATTTGGATACTCTAGGAAGAAGTTATGATTGTTTTACCTGGAACACCTTTTTGAGACTAGTCAATAGGACTAGTTAAATACCCTATCTTCCACAGGGTGTATCTAAAAATGTACGATGACCCAAAAGTTGAAATTTTTACCAAAGATACCTTACTAATGTCTGTAAATATCCTCTGGAGTTCAGGGTCTGAAACGTTACAGAATTTTTTTTATAGTGAAAATCCCGCAATGACTCAGTTCAGGATGATTCCAAGACCCTATCTTGCACAGGTTGTATCTCCGAAAGTATAAGGCCTCAGGAGATGAAATTTTAACCCAACCTACCTTGATCCATCTACTAAATATCCTACAAGTCGTTCCTTCTGAAACGTTGTAGAAAAAAAATTTATAGCGAAAATGCCAAGGTGTCTCAGATGTAGCAGCGAAACCCCAAGACCTTGAGCTCTGATACCATATGTTAAGAACCAAATATCAATATAGCATAGAAAAGCCTCAGAATAAGTACTCAACACCTTGAAAAAGAGAGTAATTCAGATAATTAGCCTCTTCGAGGGGGCAACCTCCTTATGGCCACATAAATTTACAATTCCAAGATGATTCCAAATGAAAATGTCTCCTTGGTATATATAGGAGACTAGGACGTATAATTACAATTAATGAAATAAAGACGACATAAATAAAATAACATTACTAATGTAATATGCCTCAATTAAGGGGTAATGACCCACTATTTAGGGCGTAACAGATACCAATGGTAAAAATTCAATTAATGATTGTGTTGATTCAATGGAAGAGGTGGATGGCCAGCGATATCCACCTAGATCATCGAAGGTAATTGTGCAATTGGCCCCTACAAAATTCAATCTTGACTGCATTGTGCAAGCTCCAGTGGATCATATCATGGACACCATGATGAAGGGCACCTGCCAACATAACATGCAACTCTATTGGATTGTCAAAGCAGGACAACTACTTCAGCAAGACAAGTGGCTCACCGATGTTCAGATTCATTATAAGTTTCCCCATCTCCTAAGGGAACTTTATGCAATGGGGACCATTTCTTCTAAGGGGGGAGGACTGATCCAGGTGGATATCAATGGCCACCCATCTCTTCCATTGACGCGTCACAGTTCTCTATCTTGGTAGTTTTTGTTATGTTTTTTGGGTCCTAAACTTTTGGGGTCATTTTGAGGCCCTAAACAATGTTTTTTTACCATTCGAGGGCCTGGAGTTGCTATGGCATACCCAAGCCCTGCCAATTTTGTACTTCTCAATTAGATCTTTTCAATGAGCTACTAAACGCCCCAAACAAAGATTGTATGCGAAACATTGCACCCCCGAGAAGTTGACACATCAACTAACCACCTCATGGCCCACAAACCTTTTGGCACTTCACATCCTAGGGTTAAGGTTTTGAACCGTTACAGTTATTGCTTTATGTTAAAAGGCCATTCTTGCAGCCTATTGTATTATCTTTTTACAAATGAGTGTAGTTGATATCTCTTTCTCTTCGGAGATAAGCTACCACCAATCTAGCCAATTTGTGTTCTATAATATTCTACTATGTTATTCATTAATAGAAGTTGGGTTTCATTGTATTGATGTACTCTCTGCTACATTTATGTTTGTGTTTCATTTCATTCTCAATATAATATGGATTGAAGTTCCCAGAACTATAAAGGTAGGTTGGGAATCCTAACCCACATTAGAGTTACAGTTAAAAGGTGTGCAAAGAGATTGAAGGTGGGGTATCAAGGTTTCATGCATAAGGCATTGCATACCCAAAACCAAGGCTCATAATAAAAGATATGTTTTATATTTTCCAAACTCCACAATGAAGAATGCATTAGCACATGAGTTGATCCGAAATCGGTGCGTAGCAATTTCACACTATGAATTCAATTTTATCAAGACCTTTTCTGACGATGCATGTGAATACAAAAGTGATAAAAACTTAAATATTGAAGAGAAATAACAGATAATACAAGGAAGCAAACCATCAACAAATTAGACACCAGAATTTGATAACGGAGTTCGGAAAAATTTGCCTATGTCTCCGGGCCTTTGTCTTCAGTGAGGGAGGCTTCTCTATTCAAAATTCAATGCTTACAATATGCATCAAAATTACATCATATAAGGATCTGACTGAATCAACTGTATTCTACTTTGTCTCAGGAACTTGACACAACAGACGACACTGAAAAAGGAGTAGTAGAACTCCCGAAAACTGCCTCCAAAGCTCAACTACTCTTCACTGCTCAAGACAACTTGACCTTGGCAAGTTATTCCTCAACTTGCTTCAAGCTTCTTTGCTACTTCTTGCTTGCTTCAAACCTCACAATGGCTTGGTTTATATAGTCGTGAGGTAGAGGGATCAAATCCCAACAACCCACTTCTTGTGGCACTCAAATTGGGCCAATATCCACCAAGATATGGCCAAAATTGCCCAAAAATCCAATAAAATCCACTAACCTAAAGTTAGAAAACCCACTTTGGAGAAAATAAAAAGCTAAGCCCATTTTCCTGCATGCACGCCCCTTCTTCTCGATCATATGCTACTAATATGACCAAGCGCCAGCCCAAAGGGTTGTGTGCTGGCCCCTTTAACCTGAATCATATGTCACATGGCGCATACAGAGAAACCGAGGGCTAACAATCTGTGCTAGGCGATATCCATCCTGAGTCATATGGCACATATCCCATGACCACGGGCTAACTTCTTTTCATGCCCCAACAAACTAGTCAGGTCGTATGACAATGGTCCTATGGTAGTCCCGTAACTCCGGGCTACACTTCACACATTTTGCGCCAATGGTTAAGTGGAGTGCCTACGATAAGCGATGGTCATATTGATAGCAAAACCCATGGGCTGGGGCTTAACCCCAAACCCCTTCCGCATCCATTCACCATACAAAATACTTTAAATAATATAAATGGGCCATGCTATTACAAGCTTTAACATGGCGCAATGGTATTTGGCCCTTGGTGGAGGCTCTACGCTCAATGGATAGGTCATCGGTTCAAAACTTCTTCGCTCCAACAAATTTTACCAAAAATAATTCTACCAACACCTGGGTGCCACGTGGCACCACCCAATTCGCTGAACTTATGTCACTTGTCGAACATTGATTGGTCCAACTGTCAACCGATCGTACCTGCCACCTATCTGCATCGTACCCTGCCATGTGTCATCGTACGATGGCACCTGTACGAACATGCCATGTGTCACCCTTTCAGTGGTGACACGTGTCACCTCCTAGTTGGTCCACCTGCTCCTGCCATGTCAATATTCCATTGTGCCCCTGCCACGTCAATTGTATGTCCTACTGCCACGTCAATTGTACAGAATCTTCCAACTGTACTGCCACATCATGTGTATAACCTGTACAGTCAGCTTCCACGTGGCACTATACAGATTGTACAGTCATCGTTTTTTTGCCTATTTGGGAAAACGAACAGATCACCATAACTTGAGCATACGATGTTCGTTTGAGTCCGTTCAAGTTGCATTGGGTTCGTATCAATGAGGCCTACGCACACATCCGTTTTGAAGCCATTCTGAGAACATTGATTTTTAGGCCTTTCTGAGCCCCATCAAGCTCCTGGATCCGAATCTGGATTACGCCTTCCCACTAAAGACCTTTTGGTCCCCAAAGGTTTATTACATCAATCGACTAATAACAATCAGCCTAGAAAAACCTAACTAGACCCAATAAGTGATTTCATAAATCAAATCACTTTTATTACATCAATGAAACTTACACTCACTCGATTTACATATAGGGCATAAAATCTGCCCAGTTCCAGGCAGATGACCCATCTCCTGCCAACAGAGTGTCACGGTCGTTCCTTTGCTTCTCTGCAACATCCTCCTCCTGCCCTTCTGCAACATCCTTCTGCTCTTCTGCAACGTCCTTCTGCTCTTCTGCAACGTCCTTCTGTTCCTCTGCAACGACCTTCTATTCTTCTGTAACATCTTTCTTCTGCTCTGGCCTTTTAGGCTTTGTTGAGCATCGCAACCTTGGATGCAACTTCCAACAATTATCTTCACAATGTCCATTATTCTGACAATGTGAACAAGTGTTTCGTGGTCGAAAGAATTTGATGATGCCTTGCCCTAACAAAGCTGAATCCCCATTGGATTTCTCTGGCTCTTATTTCAACTACGCTGAATTTGCACACATATTCTTCTTGACCTGCATTGTTGCATCATCTAGCCTTGGCGTACTCCTATGATCTTTTTTTCCGTATACCTTTTGTTTTCAGCAGTATGCAACACAATGGTTATGGATGCTACAAAATGTGCATGGAATTGTTCTTCTGATAAATTCCATGACTCTAGCATGCTCATCAGTAAAGGTGGGTGAAGGGGATTTATACCTTTCAACCTTTTTACCATTCTTCCACGATTCACTATTCGCGTCGTTACTGGCTCAAGCTGCCTATTTGCCTTGATGAGCTTGAAACCATTCTGGTGTCAGCTCTAGATGCCACTCCCAACAATGGTCAAAATCGTGTCCAAACTTCCGACAGTGTGTGCAACAAACCACCAGACTGTCATTGCCAGTGGATTCTCCTGTGTAACCCAATCCTTTACAGAGTGGACGTTCTTGCACCTCAATCGGCTCAGCTCTGCCTTGGCCATACTTTCCAAGGCCTTGTCCTTTCCTGTATCTGAACTTGGNATACCAATACCTTTGGTATGTTTTTCAAATGTTGCAATATCCTGATGGTAAGACTCCACTTCCTGATCAGCTAAAGGAGAAGCTGGAGTGTAATGAGTGCTTTCTGCTGGCGAAGAGAATGTGCCAATGGCCTCTCCTATTGACTTCTCCTCGACCAGAGTAGCAGGAGTATACGAATCCTCCTCATCGGATTGCCTATGGAATGGATGAGTTCCATCATCCCTGACAGGGCTCGGGCTTCTAACGGAAGGACTTCTTCCAACTGGCCTTTCTTCCATTGCTAACATCATTGTTCACAATCTTTCCCTGTCTTCCTCAAGGATTTGCACCAATCGTCACAGCTCAACATTTTCACACTGAATTGATTGGTTAATCTCGTCGAGCTCTTGGAGTCTGACTCTCTTCAAACTTTCCCCCATATTCACAATTCCTGCAAAAGTCAGCTTGCTCTGATACCACTTGATTCAAAATCGGTGCATAGCAATTTCGCACTATGACTTCAATTTTATCAAGACCTTTTCTAACGATGCATGTGAATATAAAAGCGAAAAAAAACTTAAATATTGAAGAGAAATAACAGATAACACAAGGAAGCAAACCATCAACAAATTGGACACCAGAAGTTGATAACGGAGTTCGGAAATATTCGCCTACGTCTCTGGGCCTTTGTCTTCAGTGAGGAAGGCTTCTCTATTCAAAATTCAATGCTTACAATATGCATCAAAATTACATCATATAGGGATCTGACTGACTCAGCTGTATTTTGCTCTGTCTCAGGAACCTGACGCAACAGATGACACTGAAAAAGGAGTAGTAGAACTCCCGAAAGCTTCCTCAAGAGCTCAACTACTATTCATTGCTCAAGATAACTTGACCTTGGCAAGTTCTTCCTCAACTTGCTTCAAGCTTCTTTGTTGCTTCTTGCTTGCTTAAAACCTCACAATGGCTTAGTTTATATAGCCATGAGGTAGAGGGATCAAATCCCAACAACACACTTCTTGTCGCACTCAAATTGGGCCAATATCCACCAAGCTATGGCCAAAACTGCCCAAAAATCCACTAAACTAAAGTTAGAAAACCCACTTTGGAGAAAATAAAGGGCTAAGCTCCTTTTCCTGTGCGCGTGCCCCTTCTTCTCGGTCATATGCTACTAATATGGCCAAGCGCCAACCCAAAGGGCTGTGTGCTGACCCCTTTAACCCGAATCATAGGTCACATGGCGCATACAGAGAAACTAAGGGTTAACAATCTGCGCTAGGCGATATCCATACTAGGTCATATGGCACATATCCCGTGACCACGGGCTAACTTCTTTCTGTGCCCCAACAAACTAGCCAGTCGTATGGCAATGGTCCCATGGTAGTCCCGAAACTCCGGGCTACACTTCACACATTTCGCGCCAATGGTTAAGTGGAGCACCTACGATAAGCGGTGGTCATATTGATAGCAAAAACCGTGGGCTGGGGCTTAGCCCCAGCCCCCTTCCACATCCATTCACCATACAAAATACTTTAAATAGCCCCAGCCCCCTTCTGCATCCATTCACCATACAAAATACTTTAAATAATATAAATGGGCCATGCTATTACAAGCAGTAATATGGAGCAATGGTATTTGACCCTTGGTGGAGGCTCTACGCTCGGTGGATAGGTTGCTTGTTCAAAACTCTTCCACTCCAACAATTTTTACCAAAAATAATTCTACCAACACCTAGGTGCCACGTGGCAGCCCAAGTTTGGGCCACGTGGCACCACCCAATTCGCTAAACTGATGCCAGTTGTCGAACATTGATTGGGCCAGCTTTCAACTGATCATACCTGCCACCTATCTATGTTGTACCTTGCCACGTCTCATCGTACGATGGCACCTGTACGAGCGTGCCACGTGTCACCTTTTGGTTGGTCCACTTGCTCCAGAAATCTTCCAACTGTGCTACCATGTCAGCTATATGACCGTACGACTTATACAGTCAGCTGCCACGTGGCACTGTATGGACTGTACAATCAACATTATTTTCCCTGTTTGGGAAAACGAACAGATCACCATAACTTGATCATACGACGTCTGTTTGAGCCCGTTCAAGTTGCGTTGGGTTCGTATTGACGAGGCCTATGCACATGTCCATTTTGAAGCCATTCTAAGAACATTGATTTTTAGGCCTTTCTAAGTCCCCATCAAGCTCCTAGATCCTAATCTGGATCATGACTAGATTAAGGTTTCTTCCTTAAAAGGGGCTTCCAAATTTGAGAAACCCTTGGATGCATATCCATAACCATAGAGAAAAATGTATTAAAATGACATAGCAGACCATGAGCCAAGTAATATTCCTCTTATTTGAGAACAGGTTGGGCAAAGGAAATGTTAGGTTTTGATGTGGCCTTCTCAATAAAGAAGCTTTCAACGAGATGAGAATGTGAAGCTTCATCATGACGAGTGGATGCCAAAACATCCTTGAAATTTATTTTAGAGCCTTTGGGGTAGGAAAGTCCTCACGAGAGAAACACTTTTTGCAAGAAATGAGATCTCCTCCAATTTTAACTCCTCATTATTCGCTAAAACTTTATTTAATTAAAAATGCACATGCATAAAGTTACATTTTATTGGCAACAAAGTTTTTACATATAACTCTTAAATTCCAACATAACTAATACAAGTTATCCATAATCCTAACCTGGGTGTGACTACCAAGCCTCCCCGTTTATATGCGAAACATTACCATTGTGCAAGAAATTTACTATCTTCTTGGTCAATTTCATTGACAAAATCCAAGTTGTAAAAAACATCATTACTTGACTTAGAACATGTGATGATATCATGATACAATGTGGTGATCACAAATGGTCCCGAGGTTTGGATTATGAGCACATGACTTTTTCTCGATGGATTTGTCAACATACAACCCACATGAAGGACTCTTGTCTAACAACCTCAATTCCTCCATGGGAAAAAGGCAAAGGTAATAATAAACCTAGAGGTTAGTGACTAATGAAGAACACACCTGTAAAGGTAGCTCCAAAGAATCACATAGAGTTATTGCGACCTACTACATTGGCTTTGATGCCCAACCCTCCATAAGAGGGTTGTATTGATGTTAATATGGTGTCATCGACATCCCCCCTCTTTTTTTTCCAAATTATAAAGCCCGAGGAAAACCCCGAGTACTTTCCCTCATTTCAAGGATGGTACATAGGGTAAACCCTAGAATCTTCAAGGCACAAAGCCAGTCAACAACAGGGCCCAAAGCCAGTACAACAATATACTCCTTATGAGCTCAAAATGTCACTTGCGAGAATCGAACCCGGGTGAGAAGGATAACAATCATTCCTCCCAACCACTCGAGCTCAACCCAATTGACAATGTCACTAACATCCCCTACTATGCAAGTAGTCTTGATTGAAAATTCCTTGAATGCATTGAATGGGGCAACACAAATCGAATAATTTAGATCTAGAAAGGGAAATGATGTCTCCATCGAGTTTCAAAGCATTAAGATACTCGACATTAACATAATCTCTATAAGTCCAAGATCCTTCAATTGATTGGAGAAACATTAGAAAGAAAAAAAGGGAAAAATGCCATAATTTCTACCATTTCACAACTAACACAACATCACATGGACAATTTAAAAGTAACGAGGTAAAAAGTTAACATTGATTAACTTAATGTTATAGTTATAAATGTGATATAAACTCTTCCTCATAAATATAAACAACCTTCAAAATCCTCATATTAAAATGAAGGATCAAGACTAATCATAGTTATATTTTTTAAAATTTTCCAGTAATAACAATAGTTAAGGGCGACAGGTGTGGGGGTAGGGGGGATCATCTATGATCTTGATGGAAACGAATTGACAAAATATGAATGGGGACTATGAAAAACATCCAATAACCAAGCAGAGGCTTTGGCGGTTTATATTGGACTAAAACTCATTAGAGAAAGCCCAGAAGAAGAAATTGCAGTGATAGGTGACTTTGAATTGGTAACCAAAGGCCTTCGAAGGCTAAGTACTAGTAAGCATCCTAGCCTTCAATGAACCTATCAACGAATTTCCTACGAGGAAAGGAAGTTTCATCATGTTGAATATTACCACATTCTTCGGCAACAAAATAACGTGGCTGACTCTCTTGCCAAAGGAGACAAACATTTAGAGTCGGGAAAATTAAAAAGGAACGGTGAGTTAATTCCCCAACCCCTTCCTTTAGAAAATGCAGGGTATTTCAGAAACATGGGTCTATTTGACCCAACTGTCATCATTGCTCATGATTGTGTCACTAGTGGGATGCCTTGCTTTCATTCGCCTCACCAAGTCGGATGAACCCACCACTTAGCACATGCATTCTTCAAGAAGCGTGCATGTCTTTATTTGGTTTATGGCTGTCTTCCTACCCACATATGAGATATCTTCTCTCATGTTTGCTATGCCATCTCTTCTATACCATCCCACTTGCTCCCTTGTGTGAACGTTTATGATCACACACATGCTCGCCATTATCTCTGCGGTTGGGCATCTGCTAGATTCATTATGCCATGTCCCTTTGCACTCTGGTTTAACTCCCCTCCACCTTCTCTGGTTCTGGTGGTCTGTCATTCACTTCTCTAGTAGCAACGGTTGCCCAACATTTGTTCGGGAGCTAATGAACATGTGGAGGTGAAACCAACCTCTGTGTCATTGTAGATCATGCGAGTTAGCAAAAATGAAAGTGTATAAGGGATCAACATCAAGAAATTGCAGCTCTATGTGAATCCCACACCCAATTGGAGGAGAAGATGCAAGTTAATGAGCATAAATGTGACAAGGAAATGATGATACTCCTGAAAGAGGTAAATCGACATTTTGGTTAGTTGCGAGCACATCGTTGGGCAATTAGGGAACCCCAACAAGCTCAGGGTAATCATTTTCCGCAACAATGACTTCCAGCTTCATCCATGGGCTCACGAGTCTCGATCAAAGTAAATTAGAATTTGCATTCTCAACCGGAGTAGTGCGTTGTGGATGGGAATCAACAAAAGGTGAACATCGAGTTAAAACTCCACCAAATTCAGGTTATATACTTGGTAAAGTAGTCTTTTTGATGAATTCCTATGTTAGGATATACACTTATTTAGAATTTTTGATAAAATATTTGCTATCATGGAACAACATAGGAATGAGCTTTCTTACATTGTATATAATACTTCTCTACTTGTTTGTAATTACATTGTATATAATACTTCTCTACTTGTTTGTAAAAACTGGTTGATTCAACTTTTGAACAACATATTTTATATAATATCAATTTAATAGTTTCCATTAAAAGAATTTTTTTTTTTTTTATGTTTTTGTAAATTTTCCATTAATTTTTTATAATTTAATTATCTTTATTTATAAAAAAAACATAATTCCTAATTTTTCCTAGTGAATTCACTATGAAAAATTCATAACTAACTAAGGTGGGAAGAGGTTAACCTACAATTACAAGGTGGTTATAGTCCCACCCTTTTTGAATTCATAACTAACTCAAGTGGGAAGAGATTAACCAATGCACTTCCGAGGGTGGTTAGAGTCCCACCCTCAATGGAATAATACACACCATAAAATGCGCCATGGCAAATGGACAATCAATCCCCCTTGTCTCTTCCAAGAGCCATCACAACAAGAATGTCTTCTCCCACTTTCAATTTATCAAAACCAATAAATAAATAAAAAATTAAAAAAACCACTACATACAGCTCATATAACTTTCAATTTATCAAAACCAATAAATAAATAAAAAATTAAAAAAACCACTACATACAGCTCATATAAAGCCACGACGGTATACGTATATTAATTAATATACATACGCAACTGTATTCCGTGGGCGACTGGGGTATTCTCGTGTAAATATCCAAGCCCACCAGTAGTCTTATCTTGAGCAATTCAGCCTTTTGCGTTTACTCCACTGTTACAATCAAATTGTTTGTTAATGCTCAAGCATCAGATCTGATCTGGGTGCTTCCGCCGACCCAAGAAGCCTCGCCCTTTGTTTTCCAAGATCTCTCAGCAAAAGAAATGGTGGCCAAAGGAGATGCCCTGCGGGACTACGAATGCCAGCCCTTGATCGGTAAGTTAAATCTTCTCAGATCTGCAGTAGCCCATTTCAAGCCTTTCAAGCCTTTTGTTTAGTTATTGCCAGATTTGGAGGAGGTCCGGGGATCGATTTTTCCAGCTGTTTAAACCCAATTTCCACAATATTACCATAACCCAGAGTTATTAACATCACCATTCGTGGGAGCCGTCAGCCTCGATTTTCCATTATGGATCCGATCATTCGTTTCTTAAATCCCTCTCGGAGTTTATGTGCATTTGTACATCTACCGGAATTGAAAACTGCGATCAGCTGTTATTTCAACATCGAAGTCTAACGAACTTCTGCACGGTTTCTTTTTTCGAATTGAACAATTTACATGTTGGGAGTTCAAGTATTTGACGGCTGATTCGACAGATTTTGGAGCTACTGTAATAGTCCTTGATGAACCACTGTGATTGTTGCTATAGATTGCATTATGGAAAATCTGTTGTTTGACTTTGTTAATTGCATCTTMAATGATTAATCTATTCTATACACATAAAGGGGCTGTATAGTGTAGAAGGGTTGTGTTTGCTTATGTTAATGCCATGCAATTCAAACACTTTGCAGCATTTGAAATTGTCACGTTGACGATGACAACCTTCTTTGCATGGGATAAATTTCATTATCCGATAATCTTGAGCTGATTATGTCAATAATACGATTAGTCACTGGATTCGTAGATGTTTTTTCTGATAAATTTAAAAATTCAGCAATTATCAAACACAGACGATTAAATTAGCCAAATTTAATCTCCCTGTCTCAAATCAAAAGATTATGGTGGGCAGACTCAAGAGAATTAAGTTCTGGAATAAATCTGTTCCCTGTGGTGGCCCTCATTTGTGGCATTCATTGGATCCATCCCAGCTGTAACGTTTAACCTGATTTGTGGAACAATTCTTTCAGCTGTTGCAGCCTGCACCACACTGGGTTCGTGTCAGATTTATTTTTTGTTCGGCAATGTTCCGGCAGCTGTTCACTGCATGCAGATTCAGCTTCACATTGCTGGGCTTGTGAGATGCTCAGTCATTTGGGCAGGCGTTGCTTGATTCTTGCAATTCGTTTAAGCCTGCATTCAATTCTTTGGCACTACCATCAACCTAATCCATCGGTGGTTTCAAAAATCATTTAAGAAAATCATAGAATCGGTTGATTTAAATGTTTTGCATATATTTCCAAGTCCCCACCTACTCATACTTTTAGCATTTGGGCGTATGAAGAGTTACTTTTTGTTTAAGGCCCAGGGCAATCTCCTTTAAAGGGGTTGTACAGGGACATAAATTGTTTTGCATTATCTTTTAAATCAAACTTAATTCGTAGACTAAACCACCACAACTGCTTAATTCTCTTTGCCTAACTTAATGGTGCATTATCACATTTTTTGCACTGGCAATTTTTTTCTCAAGTTTCGTTGTCAC
>JASDQU010332692.1:0-12789 GCA_032191745.1 Picea mariana | reverse complement strand
CGAAACAACATCACAGGTGATGCGGGCATGCCCGCTAGGCACGTCCGCTCACAGGATCCTTCCTCCTTCCTCGGCCCGAAGAACTGAAAGGTTCTTCTAATTCCCTATCGGGAACTTTTCACCCACAACACTCTCTCATGGGATCTCCCTTTCTTCTATCGGGAAATCAATGTTGGCCTTTTACTTTGTTATCGGGGTTCCTCCTATGAGGATTTTGGCACTTGAAATGTCCAAAGAACTTACTTCACCGATCATCGATCCCCAATATCCTTCTCTGTTGCCTTAGCCCTCAGGCCCTGCATTTAGTCCACGCGACCTCCTCTTATATGACCATAGTCATATTCCCATCGAGGTTTCAAACTTTCCAATGTCAAAATAAACCCATCCTCAGGATTCGTGATCCTTCGAATCCCAACACGCTCTTTGCGCACTAGCTCTCCTAGCTAGGCTCCTGGCCCATATGACTGTTGTCCCCGTGACCATAGTCTTATCCCTCGTTGGGGCTATGGGGTTTCAAATGTTGAAAAACACTTGCCCACGGGACTCCTGATTCCTTGAATCCCGACTCTCTAGTTTGCTAACAGCTAGCCCACAATGGCACTTTCCTCCTTATCGGGGTTTCGAGCTTCGTGATTCCAAAATGCATAAACACCTTTTCACCAGGATCCCTGATATCCCAATGACCCAAGCGCCGATAGACAACTTCCTTGTTAGGACTTTTTTTTATGATTCTGATTGCTCCCATGTGTCCTTCCCTAATGGACGGTCCTGGTTAACTCTCGAGATTTCACAATTTCTGATGTCCTGGATGCCTCATCCCTAGGACTCGCAAAATACCCAAATTCGACTCCCTTCATATCTCTGACACGCATCCCAAATGAATGGACGGTTCAGATCAGTCCTCGTTGGTTCAAGACTTTACAGGACCATGAACACTCACTTACCTAAACCCAGATGACTACATCCTCGATCTAGACGACCACATGACACATGTCCTCCCTGAGATCCTCCGGCTATGATCCTTCCACTGTTTAGGGATTCAACTAGTCACGGATTCTTGTCTTCTGAAACTCTGGAATGCCAATGGACTCTCGATCCCTGCCACCTGTGCCAACAAATGGATGGCTCTGAACTCATTGAGATTTCGAGACTTTTGATGTCCCGACTCTCAAGACCTGAGGAACTCCAATTTCTTGACTCCCGATGCTTTGATATCCTGATGCCTCTTGGGGTTCTTACTCTGGTCATGAGGGTTTATACCCTATGCAACTCCTATCAGATCAGATGGCTGACAGGTATCTGATGAATGATCCAATGGATCACGACCCCTAGAGCTTGAACCTCAAACGCGATCGTAACCTCCTTGCTTCTTTGGCACATCCAACGACTGACTGGATTTTGCCAATATCCCCCACAATATCCTAACCATCGATCTCTTCCTCTTGGATGTATTCCATGGGTGAACCCAGTATTCCTCGGTGAAAACTGGTCCTCCTGCACGTAACTTTGCAGCGCCTATTCAAACACTCCACGCACGGACTTCCTGTGCTTCTCTTTGATGATCTTGAAAGCCTTATCCCTCCTGAGCTTTCTCACACTTTCAACCTCAAAGAGGGTCCTTGCACGCACTCCTTGCGGCAGTTCTCAAACACCTCCAAGTGTTGAGTTCTTTTGACTCTGCGCACACCTGCAGTAGCATTCCTTCAACACTTCGCTCAGATTCACAACTGAGACTCTCCTTAGCCTGTGCACTCGTTTCATGGCTCTTATAAACCAAATTTAATTATGGGTGAACGAGAACAAGAGTTAAACTATCTGATCCTTCTGTCAATGCGCTCCTTGCGGACGACTTCAACTGCACTCCTTGCAGGAATCCTTGCTCATATAGAGAAACAATTGAAACTCATTCCTCCTACTTCCTTTCTTAGATTTCAAGCACTCAGTAGGAAATCATTCATACATAGCATATAAAACAAATGCATACAGGAAGTAAATATTCATGAGCATAACATTTAGCATACATACACAGAGAACAAACACAACTCCATGAACTTGAATCAATTCCTTCTATTAATTCAAATAACTATACAAGGGTGTTTCTACATAGCTCTCTGCTTCTCTTCTCAATGCTCAAAATGCTTCTGACTATGTTACAATGCACAATGAGGGTGGCTATATCTGTTTTCCCTCTTTATTTCTAAAACTATCTAATCTAATACTAAATTCTATCTACCTATTTCATCTCAACATAAATGCCTCTATCTACTTCAGATGAGATCGGGACGCTCAAGGTATGATTACATTATACTAAGGTGCCTTCATTAAACGATCTCATTTATATTTGGCGCATCTACTTCAAAGAAAAATTCAAAAATTTGGCTGGTCTGTCTAGCTGTCCTTTGTCTTCCGCGTTGGCTTGCTTGACGTGAGGGATGCTCCTGCATCATACTCCCTCACTTGAGAACTTTCATGGGCTCCTCTCCATGAGCTCCTGCACAGTCTATCCATGCTTTAGAATCTCTGCTTCAGTCTCCCAGCTGGCATCTTCAACTGGATGGTCCTTCCACTTGACCAAATATTCAAAGTATTCTTTCCTTCTAGTCTTCTTGTTGACTCTCTTATCCAGTATGCACTCCATCTATGGCTTTTCTGCAACTGGCATCTACTTTTGCCATTGAACCTCTGGATATTTACCTTCTGCTTCCCCAGCTATGTATGGGTATAAGTCTGAGACATTGAATATCAGAGAAATTTCGATCCCATCGGGTAACTCAATCTCATAAGCATTTTCTCCCATTTTCTTCAAGACCTTGCATGGTCCAATTTTCTTCATTTTCAATTTATTGTATGTTCCTCTTGGGAACCTTTCTCTTCTCAAGTGCACTAGAATCAAGTCACCAACCTCAAATTGAAGTTGTCTTTGATGTTGATCTGCTCTCCACTTATACTCCTGACTTAAATTATGTAGTCACTCCTTCACTCGGCTATGAAGTTCTTTCATCACCTCCGCGAATTCTTCTGCACTGGCGCTCCTAGTAGCAATCTGTTTTGAATCTCTCAATTCAGAAACTCCTCTTGGTTGTGTTCCATATACAATATGGAATGGACTCTGTCCTGTGCTCTTGTTCACTGAGTCATTATAAGAAAACTCTGTCTGCGGCAATACATTGTCCCAATTGCTGTGGTGCTCTTCCACCAAGCTCCTCAGCAAGTCTCCCAGACTTATGTTCACCACTTTCATCTGTCCATCCATCTGAGGATGATAAGTTGAACTAAACAAAAATTTATTCCCCAAATTCTTCCATAATGTCCTCCAAAAGTGTCCTAAGAAATTTGTATCTCTATCCGAAACAATACTCCTTGGTAAGCCATGAAGTCGAATGACTTCTTTGAAAAACAAATTCATGATGTGCGTCGCATCACTGGTTTTCTGACATGGGATAAAATGTTCCATCTTGGAAAATCTATCCATTACCACAAATATTGAATCAAATCCTCTTTGCATCCTTGGCAATCCCAATATGAAATCCATACTAATTTCATCCCACGACTTCTCAGGTATGGGCAATGGTTGATAAAAACCCGCATTCTTCTTCCTTCCCTTTGAATGCTAGAAAATTATGCATCAATCTACAAACCTCTTGACCTTTGCTCACATCCCTGGCCAAAAGTATGATTCGCTCATCTTCGCGAATGTCTTATCATGACCGAAGTGTTCGACCAATCCTTCGCTGTGTTTCTCCTTTAGCAGATTCTCCCTCATGGAACAATTTGGGATACACAGCCGATTGCCTCTAAACAACAATCCTTCCTGGATCATGTATTTGGCCCATTTCCTGCTATCTATGAGAAATGGATTCTCATCTGCTTCATACGCTTCCTTAAATTCTGGATCATCTGCGTACATTTATTTGAGATCATCAAAACCTAACGTCTTGAATTTGAACTCCTGCAATAGCAAACACTTCTTTCTCAAAGCATCAGCAACTTTGTTAGTAGTACCAGAAATATGCTTAATCACAAATGTGAAATTCTGCATGTACTCAACCCATTTAACATGCCTATGATTCAACTTTTCCTGTTGAGTCACAAACTGTAATGCATGGTTATCTCTATATAAAACAAATTCCTTCGGAATCAAATAGTGTCTCCATTTCGTTAATGCCTGGATGATGGAATAAAATTCCTTGTCATATGTGGAATACTTCACCTTCGCTTCATTCATCTTCTTGCTGAAATATGCAATTGGTCTGTCATCTTGACTTAAGACTGCTCCTATTGCAAACCCACTTGCATCACATTTTACCTGAAATGTCTTTTGAAAATCCGGCAACACCAGAATTGGTTGTTCCGTAATCTTCCGTTTCAACAAATTGAAACTCTTCTCAGCCTCTTCGGTCTAGTGAAAAGATTTATGTCTTTTCTTCACTGTATCCATCATTGCTACGCTAATTCCACTGAAATCCCTAATGAATTTTTGGTAGAAACTAGCCAATCCATGAAAACTTCTCACCTCAAATATGTTCCTCGGTGATGGCCAATTCTTGATTAACTCCACCTTATCTAGATCCATCCTCAACTCATTTGCCAAAATAACAAATCCCAAATAAATGATTTATGTCTTCATGAATGAGGACTTCTTTATGTTTATCAACAACTTCTCTTGCTGTAATCTCTTCATCACAATGGATAAATGCTTCAGATGTTCAGCTTCCGTTTTACTAAAAATCAGTATGTCATCCAGATATACGATAACAAATTTTCTGATGAAATCCTTCAGGACTTCATTCATCAACCTCATAAAGGTACTTGGGGCATTTTTTAAGATAAACGGCATAACACGCCATTCATACAAACCTTCATTTGTCTTGAATGTTGTTTTCCATTCATCACCTTCCCTCATGCGAATCTGGTGATATCCACTCTTCAAATCAATCTTTGAAAAAAAATGTGCTCCACTTAAGCAATCCATCAAATCATCCATTCTTGGCAATGGGAATCTATACCTAATAGTTATCTTATTAATCGCCCTTGAATCAGTGCACATCCTCCATCCTCCATCTTTCTTCGGACTAAGTACTGTCGGAACAACACACAGACTCAAGCTTTCCCTGACCAAACCTTTGTCCAACAACTCCTGGACTTGTCCTTTGACCTCCTCATTCTCTTACAGCGTCAATATATACATGGATTTGTTTGGAAAATTGGCTTCTGGTATGAGATCAATGTGATTACCCACACTCTTGATCGGTTGCAATGAACGAGGTAATTTGTCCACTACAATATCAGCGAACTCTTCCAGTAGTCCCTGAACTTCTTCTGGAAAAATCATCCACTCTTGTGCTAGTTAGAACAATTCTTAGTTTTCTGACCACAAATAATTGCGGATCCTCCTTCTTCTTAACCTCGGTAAGAAGTTCCTTCCCACTCATGAGAAGTACTGTGTTGCTTACTTCCGGCTTCACCTCCTTATCCTTTATTGGAAGCAACATGTGTGTCCTCCCATTCTTCTCTAGGGTGTATGTGTTCATTCTCCCATCATGAATCACATTTCTATCATATTGCCATGGTCTACCAAGAAATAGATGACAAACATCCATAGGAATGACATCACATAAGATCTTATCATTATATCCCCCTATCTTAAATTCAACTACGCATTGTTTGGTGACATTTACCTGATGTCCTTTTTGTAGCCACGAAACTTTATATGGACTTGGATGATCAGTTGTCTCCAGCTCCTGCCTTTCTACCATCTCGGTTGAAACGAGATTGTCAGTGCTACCGCTGTCCACAATGACCTTACATGCCCAATTCTTATTCTTGCAAGCTATTCTGAAAAGTCTAGTCCTTTGGACTGAACTTTCCACTTCTTTCTCTGGTGTCAAAAGGACTTTTCGCATCATCAGCGATCTTCCACCTTCAACATCCGCTGCCTCAACATCTCACCTCTGTGCTTCAACGATGTGAGTCTCTCCACTGTCCTTCTTTTTCTCTGGACACTTGAATGACTTGTGCCCATTTTTTCCACATGTGAAGCATGTAATTACTCCACCTCTTCCTCTTCCTCTACCTCTGGTATGAGGAAACCTATTATTATCAACATATCCTCCTTTCTACTCAGTATGTTGTTCTCTTTGTTCTGCGTCTTGTCCTCACTGTGAGCTTCCACCTATCTTAGTCCAAGTCAGAGGTTTCTTCCAGTCGTCCCTGGGCTTCTCGGTTCTTTCTTGGGAAACTGCTTTGCCTCTGGGCTGACTTCTGCCTCGACCCCTTTGACTCTGCTTTCATATCAACTTCTCTTCCACTTTTAAATCCATTTGATAAGAATCTTCCACCATTTGGATGGTTACCATGCTCATCTCATCCTGAATCTCATATCTCAGGCCATTCATATATCTGGCAACTTTCTCATCATTGCTTTCACGATGTCCTGCCCTGATATTCAACCTATAGAATTCCTCAGTATATTCCTTTACTGTCATCAACTTCTGTCTCAGGTTCTGCATCCTCCTGAACAGAGAAATTTGATAGTCCCTGGGAATGAATTTTGCCTTCATCTTTGCAATCATCCTGTCCCAGCTCTTAATTTTCTGCTTGCCTTGGGAATGCCTATCAGCTTGTAGTTCATCCCAGCAGAAGGCTGCATGTCCTTGCAATCTTGTGATAGAATGTCTAACCTTCTTTTCCTCTTCGATATATTCATAGTCGAAGTAAGTGTCTAGAACTCTAATCCAGTCTAGAATCTCTTCTACATCCAGATTTCCCTCATAAACTAGAATGTCCATTTTCAGCTTTGCACCCATTCTTGCAACAGCTTTGAGTAAGCGCTCATTTGCTGCATCTTCCACTGGGATT
Source organism: Picea mariana (assembly GCA_032191745.1). NCBI lineage: Eukaryota > Viridiplantae > Streptophyta > Pinopsida > Pinales > Pinaceae > Picea > Picea mariana. The sequence goes on along the minus strand of JASDQU010332692.1, from coordinate 5,931 downwards.
TCTTCTCCTCCATGTCCAACATCATCTTCATTTTTGGACTCACTGATATATCCTTCATCAGCTTTGTGCCTTTTTGATGTCTCCATGTCCTCCATTCTGGCATGAAGATTACGCACTTCTCTCTCCATGTCTGGATTCTGCACTTGCCTAACCTCTAGGCATTTCCCTTTCCTCCTCTAGATCGGGTGATTGTCTATCCCTTCTCCTTGGCAGCATGGTGAATTCTCTTTCTCCCTGCTATAGAAAGAAAAGAAGCTTTTCTAGGCTCTGATACCACTTGACATGTATCAGAGTGCTCTTTATCTCTTGCCTCTCTTGCCTGAAATATACAGATAAGAAATAGGCTCTAATACCACTTGACACAAGCACACCCGCTAGGCACATCTTCTCACAGGATCCTTCCTCCTTCCTCGGCCCGAAGAACTGAAAGGTTCTTCTAATTCCCTATCGGGAACTTTTCACCCACAACACTCTCTCACGAGATCTCCCTTTCTTCTATCGAGAAATCAATGATGGCCTTTTACTTTGTTATCAGGGTTCCTCCTATCAGGATTTTTTCACTTGAAATGTCCAAACAACTTACTTCACCAATCCCCGATCCCTGATATGCTCCTCTGTTTCCTTAGCCCTCAGGCCCTACGTTTAGTCTGCGCGACCTCCACTTATATGACCGCAGTCATATTTCCATCAGGGTTTCAGACTTTCCAATGTCAAAATACACCTGTCCTTAGGATTCACGATCCTTCAAATCCCAACGTGCTCTTTGCATGTTAGCTCTCCAAGCTAGGCTCCTGGCCCATATGACCATTGTCCCCGTGACTACAATCTTATCCCTCGTCGGGGCTACAGGGTTTCAAATGTTGAAAAACACTTGCTCACAGGATTCCCAATTCCTTGAATCTTGACTCTCCAGTTTGTTGACAGCTGGCCCATAATGGCACTTTCCTCCTTATTGGGGTTTCGAGATTCGTGATTCCAAAATGCATAAACACCTTGTCACCAGGATCCCCGATATCCCAATGACCCAAATGCCGATAGACGACTTCCTTGTCGGGACTTGTTTTGATGATTCTGATTTCTCCTACGCGTCCTTCCTTGATGGATGGTCCTGGTTAACTCTCGAGATTTCACGATTTCTGATTTCCTGGACACCTCGTCCCTAGGACTCGCAAAATATTGAACTCCGACTCCCTTCAGATCTCTGACACGCATACCAAATGAATGGATCGTTCAGATCATTCATCGCTAGTTTGAGACTTTACAAGACCATGAACACTCACTTACCTGAACCTCAATGACCACATCCCTGATCTAGACGATCACATGACATGTGTCCTCCATGATATCCTCTAGCTATGATCCCTCCACCGTTTTGGGATTCAACTAGTCATGGATTCTTGTCTTCTGAAACTCCAGAATGCTGATGGACTCTTGATCCCCGCCACATGTCCCAACAGATGGACGGCTCTGAACTCATTGATATTTTGAGACTTATGATGTCCTGACTCTCACGACCTCAGGAACTCTGATTTCCCGACTCCCGACGCCTTGATATCTCGACACCTCTTGGGGTTCTTACTCTGCTCACGAGGGTTTACACCCTGTGCAACTCCTATCAGATTAGACGACTAACAGGTAACTGATCAATGATCCANTAGCTCATGACCCCTAGAGCTTGAACTTCAAACACGGTCATAACCTCCTTTCTTCTTTGGTAGATCCAATGGTTGACTGGATTTTTCCAATCTCCTAGATCTCTTCCTCTTTGATGTCTTCCACGGGTGAACCTAGTATTCCTTGATGAAAATTGGTCCTCCTATGGGTAACTTTGCAGTGCCTGTTCAAACACTCCATGCACAGAATTCATGTGCTTCTCTTCGATGAGCTTGAAAGCCTTATCCCTCCTAAGCTTTCTCACACTTTCAACCTCAAAGAGGTTCCATGCACGCACTCCTTGTGGCAGTTCCCAAACACCTCCAAGTGTTGATTTCTTTCGACTCTGCGCACACCTGTAGCAGCGTTCCTTCAACACTTCGCTCAGATTCACAACTGAGTATCTCCTTAGCCTATGCACTCCTTGCACGGCCCCTATAACCCACATTCAATTTTGGGTGAACGAGAACAAGAGTTAAACTATCTAAACCTTATGTCAATGCACTCCTTACGGACGACTTCAACTGCACTCCTTGCAGGAATCCTTGCTCAGATAGAGAAACAATTGAAACTCATTCCTCCTACTTCATTTCTCAGATTTCAAACACTCAGCAAGAAATCATTCATACATAGCATATAAAACAAATGCATACAGGAAGTAAATATTCATGAGCATAGCATTCAACATACATACACAGAGAACAAACACAACTCCATGAACTTGAATCAATTCCTTCTATTAATTCAAATAACTATGCATGGGTGTTTCTACAGAGCTCTCTGCTTCTCTTCTCAATGCTCAGAATGATTCTGACTATGTTACAATGCACAATGAGGGTGTCTATATCCGTTTTCCCTCTTTCTTTCTAAAACTGTCTAATCTAATATTAAATTATATCTAACTATTTCATCTCAACATAAATGCCTCTATCTACTTCAGACGAGAGCAGGGCACTCAAGGTATGATTACATTATACTAAGGCACCTTCAATAAATGATCTCATTTATATTTGACGCATCAAATTCAAGGGAAAATTCAAAAATTTGGCTAGTCTGTCCAGCTGTCCTTTGTCTTCTGTGCTGGCTCACTTGACGTGAGGGATGCTCCTGCATCAACAAGCTTCGAGTTTCAGAGATGCATGAGGGTATGCATGCAATGATTAGACGAAATTTATAGTTTCAAACATCTGATGATAGAATGGAGGAGGAACCCAAAACTGATATGGCGCTTTAGCTTTTAACCGCATGTGCCCAGGTCAACACTTGTCTTCCTAGAGCTCCATGCATTCATTTTTTACAATTGTTGCTACATTTGTTGCCTCTCTTAGGACTTAGGATAAAATCATGTTTTGTCACACAACTTTAGAATAAGAATAAAAATGTTATTCTAAAGGACTTAAGCCCCTAAGATTATCCCCTCTTTCCAAATTTTCATCCCCTTTTCCCTTACCCACCCCGTGGAATCTTAGTCCCCCATCACTCTTTCTTCGTGGTCGGTCTACACACAGTGATGTTCATATATTGTATTAATTATCTGCATAATTACATATACAAAATCAGGCTTCTAGCCTTAATACTTAGGCTCTCTGACCTAATAAACACATAATCCAACCAACTTATCAATACCTAGCTCACCAGTCTACAAAACATGATTTAAAATTCATAAACATGATTACAACAGGGCTCGTCCTTGGGGATATTATAATCCCCTCCCCTTATTTTTGCACTGTCCTTAGTGAAACTTTCACACATCATAAACAAGATTTTCAAAATATTCAAAAAGATGTGGGTATTATGCCCTCATAACATCCTCATTCTCCCATGTCACATCCTTGGGACTATACCAGGTCCACTGGACCCTTAGAAGCCCTATGGTTTGATTCTAGAGTTGTTTTCTTTTTCGGTCCAATATGCGCACATGATGCACTTGCATGACACCTTCTTGTTCCACCTAAATCACATTCCAATCAATTACATGATTAGCATGAGGTATATATTTATTAAGCAATGAAACATGAAACACATTATGTACAGTCATGGATGCAGGTAATGCAAGCATATATGCAACTGGCCCAATCCTTTCTATGATTTCAAATGGCCCACAAAATCTTCTTTCCATATTGGTGTAATTTCCTAGCTTCAGGAAAATTCTATTGGCTTTAACTTTCAGGAAAACATGCTCTCCCACTTTAAAATCTCTATGGGTTCTGTTTTTATCAACATAACTTTTCTTCTTGTCTTGGGCATCTTTCAAATTCTGCTTAACTTTTATCATTTGTTCTTCCATTTCTTTGAGAAACTCTGGCCCAACTACTACCCTGTCAGCTAGATTATCCCATCTTACTAGACTATTGCACTTTCTTCCATAAAGTGCTTCAAATGGGCTCATCTTCAACAATGCCTGATACCCATTGTTGTAGGAAAATTCCATCAAATGTAGGTAGTCTTCCCATTTTGATGGTTTCTCCATCACATACATCCTTAGTATGTCTACTATTACTTGATTCACCCTCTCTCTCTGCCCATCAGACTCGGGATGATAGGTTGTACTAAAGTTTAGATTCGTTCTGAACCCCTTGAATAACCCTTTCCAGAAATTTGAGGTAAATTTTGGGTCTCTGTCAGACACAATTGTCTTGGGAATACAATACAATCGTGTTACTTCCCTCATAAAAATATCAGCAACATTTGTTTCCTTGTGAGTAGTGTTTAGTATAATAAAATGGGCAACTTTCATAATCTTATCCACCACCACCATGATTGAGTCATGCTACTTTCCTGTTCTGGGAAATCTCGTGATGAAATACATTATCACAACTTCCCACTTCCACTCAGGAATGGGTAAAGGTTGCAACAACCCTTCTAGGTGCCTGTGCTCACCTTTAACCTTCTGGAACTCCATACATCTGGCAATGTATTCAACAATCCCTTTCTTCATACCTTGCCAAAAGTAGTGGATATTGGCTACTTCCACATCTTTCTAATATCCAGGGTGCCCAACATAAGGCACATTATGCATTTCATGAAAAATCATAAGTTTCAAGTCCTAGACATTAGCTACATAAATTTTGTTCTTGTACAAAAGTATTCCATCAGTTTCCAACATATAATTATCCACTTTCTGTGGCATCTTAACTTGTTGTAGCTTTGCTACCAAATCCCTATACTGGAAATCTGTATTTACGGCTTCTGAAATTCTACTTTTAATATTAGTTTGGTACATGCTAATGGTTTTAGCATGTAATTCATGCACTCTCCTGCTTAGTGTATCAGCCACTTTGTTTTCCTTCCCTTTTGTGTGCTTGATATCAAAATTGTATTCACAGAGAAACTCCAACCACCTACTCTATCTAGCATTCAAGGTTGGCTCATCAAAAAAATATTTTATACCATTGTGGTCTGTTCTCAATTTGAACCTCCTTCCCATGAGGTAATTCCTCCACTTCTTTAGAGCATGTACTATTGCTTCCAACTCCAAATCATGAGTGGCATAGTTCATTTAGTGCTCTTTCAAATTTATGGAATCATAAAAAATTACAAATCCATTATGACTAAGGACTCCTTCCAGTCCTTCTTTTCATGCATCTGTACACACTACAAGGTATTTGTTTGGATCTGCAATCCTCAGGATTGGAGCATTGGTTAACAGTTGCTTCAATCGTTGAAATATTCTCTCGCAATCCTCTATCCACTGAAACTTCTTCTCCTTCCATTTAAAGGAAGTGATAGGGTGAGATATCCTCGAGAACCCTGCGATAAACCTTCTATAATAACTAGCTAGACCCATAAAGGATCTAACTTTTGTCACATTATTTGGCACTAACCATTCTCATATGGCCTCAATATTCTCAGGATCTACAACTATCCCATCCTTTGAAATAATGTGCCTCAAGTAATGGATCTTCTCCTGATAAAATGAGCACTTTCTCAACTTGGCATTCAGTTGGTTCTCTCTTAGCACTTGCAACATCATCCTCACATGCTATTCGTTCTCTTCCTCTGACTTGGAATACATGAGAATATAATTCAAAAATACTATGAAAAACTTGTCTAGATAGTCCCTGAATACACCATTCATGAAGCACATAAAAAAAATGGGTGCATTTGACAACCCAAATGGCACCAATGTGAACTCATAATGACTATACCTCATTTTAAAGGCAGTCGTGTTGATGTATTCATCCTTTATCCTTACCTGGTGATATCCTGACCTGAGATCTATCTTCGAAAATATCTTATCATCCTTCAACTAATCAAAGAGATCATTGATCCTTGACA
>JASDQU010332691.1:0-12789 GCA_032191745.1 Picea mariana | reverse complement strand
AAATGAACATAAAAGTGGTACTTATATTTTATTAGAAGACCACCAACTGCATGAAAAACTTCCACGAACCTCCCAACCTTAGACCATGCTGCTCATCACGCTCAGTAGTGGGTCACCCCCGAGCTGGGACTAAGCTCCACCCAGGGCAAGGGAATCCTAGACTAGGCTAAGGTTACAAGAACACTGCATAGTGCAACCAAAAGGATTCTCTCCAGGAGCCTTCTTACACCCACTACTCATATAATCTCATTCCCCACATGTTTATTCCACCCGAGAGTATAAACCTTCACTATCACACAATCCATCAGCTGCTTCACCTCCCTCTCGAGGTCTTGGCAATAGGCTAGATCATGAATTATCAGAGCTTTGTAGTTGGTTCTGGACTCTCTCTGGGAGAAAACCACTTCCCAACAAACCGTCTCACCTAGAGAGAGCTGCTCATAGGCCTAAAAACCTACCTCTTCTACCACGGGTCTGACAACCCTCTTGTTCAGCCACTTTTGACTTAGTTCCAATAAGGTGTGGGTGACAACAATGGTAACTGGTAAAACAACTCAAGAAAATAGAAGACAGCAACCCAAACGGTCTAGGTACGAATTCGACTCTGTAAGAGAGGATATGTTGGGTTCAAGGAATCACATAGGTTGACTTTACGGTTCTTATTTTCATAGGTGCATGGTTATGAAGAGGTCAAAACGCAGAGGCCAGGAAAAATTCACAGGAATGGCCAACCATGAGTTCAGGCGGAGGATGGAAGAATGACTAGAAAATCCCCAACATGAGATGACTCTTCTGCTTTAACTGCATGCACCGAGGTTGACACCTATCTTCCTAGAGCTGCATGCATTCCACTTAGCATACGTTCCTTTTTCCAGGAACTTAGGATAACATTGATCAATTTTCCACCTTAGCCTTTAGAAAATAATAATAATTTATTATCTCCTTTAGAGGTAAGCCCCCTAGCTTATCCCCTAGGCCCACACACTTAACCTCCTCCCTTAACCAACCTTGTGGAAGCTTAGTCCCCCATTACTCTTTCTTCATGGAAACGATGTTTATATTTTTATTAATGATTTTGCATAATTACATATACAAAACAGGCTCCTGGCCTTAACATCCTAGGCTCTATGGCCTAATAAACACATAATCCCACCAGCTTATATATACTTGGCTCACCAGCCTATAAAAATAATTACAATTCATAGTATAATTGGGGCATGTCCTTGGGGTATTACAATCCCCTCCCCTTATTTTTGCATTGTCCTCAGTGCAATCTTTTACACAACATTAGCAAGATTTCCAAAATATTCAAAAATATGCGGCTATTCTGCCTGCATAGCATCCTCATGCTCACATGTCACATTCTCAGGACCGTACTAGGTCCACTGGACCTTTACAATCCCTATGGCTCGATTCTAGAGTTGTTTTCTCTTCCAATCCAATATGCACACCGGATGCACTTGCAAGACACATTCTTGCTCTACCTGAATCACATTCCAATCAATAAGATGATTAGCATTGGGTATATATTTATTGAGCAATGAAACATGAAACACATTATGTACAATCATGGATGCAGGTAATGCAAGCATATATGGAATATATATATATATGTATATACAGGCAATTCTAATAACATTATAACTTGTATACAAAATACACAACATACAATAAATAGCGAATTGATACTTATCTTTTGACTGATAAGACCTTCCACATGAACATGGTATAGAACAAGGTACCAAACCTCAACAAAACTCCAACCAATGGTATCTCCTTCCCCACATGCTTTTCCCACCCTAGGAGTGTACACCACTGTCACACAGTCCATCAACTACTACACCTCCCTTTCCTTGGGCTTCAACAATAGGCTGAATCAGGAAGTCTCAAAGAACCATGGATCTCGGAGTTCCAACTTCCCTCAAAGTTCTCCAGGTACCATCCAGGCCTCATACTGGGGAACCTGTCCCCACACTTCTCCCTCCAGGGCTCTATCCTTCTCCAAGGCAACAAAAGAAGAAGTGTACACACACTCATATCCACTGGAGATCCACATGGTAATATATGTTGTCTCCAATCAACATATTCCTTGAGCTACTCTTTGTAGTCAACATTCCAACTTTAATCAACATCATCTCATCTGCATCACCCACATGTATTTCTCATGAGAAAACTTGAAAAAATTCATTTTAGGAACTCCAACTAGTTTAGAAGGGAATTCAACTTTTTCCGCAAAACATGAAATTCTATTTCACAATTCATCTTGGTTGCTTCCATATTATGAATGCAACGATCCTTGTGGTTTTCCACAAGCACCAAACTGCATACCATTTTTCCTGTAATGATTCATCTTGCATACAACCAAAAAATTGTCAGTATTTGTTGTACATCATATTCAATTGCAATATGTACAAAATCTTATGTAGTGATCTTAGAATTTTCTGCACCTAGCAATTCAGTCACAATGACCAAACAATTTAATAAACTAGAATGACCCGTCATTCTATTCATATGCAATGTTCATAGTAATATCTATAAGTTCATTACTTATTTTTCTGAACAAGAAAATTTCCTGTAGTCAATGCTCATGTGGCTACTTGACTTGAAGCTTTCCAGTTACAATGTCTAGCAACTCCTGAAATGTTCACGAGTTCACAACATTTTCGTTGTTAGTAAGAATTATTTCCATGCAATAATATATATGCATGTATTTACAAAACTCATTCAACTATTTCTTTTAATATACAATTCTATCACTTACTATGAATGAGTGCAATTATCAATGCATACTTATTCAGTGCACCTTGCATTGAATTACATAATGCTCTTCATCTAAGTCATGTATCTCACCATCCATAAGTTGGAATTCTAGCCAATGTTTTGACACATTCTCCACACACTTCCTATTGTCTTCCCAATTAATTGGATTCCTTCCTTTTTAACATGAACACTACACCAAGAATATAATTCAGTGGTGTTCATTAGTGTTAGCAAAAAGGTTGTAGTCCAAGTTTTATTTAAAGGTAGGAAGCTTTTAATACCTGTGTGGCTCATAAACTTTCCATATCCAACCATGTCCTAGTCTCATACATGACTAGCTTACTGGCATTCATTCCTATAACAAGTTATTATCTTTTAGTTCTTTGGTTATTACCCCATAATAAAATTAACATGACATTCTACTATGCCAGTTTGTGCATTCATAAGCTAAAAAGATTTGAATTAATATAGGCCTCTAGCCTTTACCACATCCAGTGGTATGCATTCAATAATATAATCATGTGATTTTATAAAATATCTTCGGCTAAGGAAATTCTTACCTAAATTTCCTTTCAGCAATTATGCAAAAAGAGTAATAAAAAATCATACCTGCATGACTGCCATTAATAAATTTTATACTACCTGAATGTTTGATGGAAGTAGATGATTTCATGCTTCTTTTATCAAACTTATAGCCAACACTTCAACTCTCTGTTGCTTCCCTCCTTATGCAACAACATCACAACCAAAACTTGCAAACATGTAAGCATTATTTCCTTTGGTTGACCCAACAAGCTGTAACATACTTGCTGCCACAGAAATTTCAAGAACTTCTTTATCCCTATAAAACTTTTCCTTGTTGATCCTAGAAGTCTACAATTTTTCTTGGATTCATGGATCTTCTTGTGCTCCTGATACAACCCCCCCTTCCTTTCTGGGTTTTTGTGACCTCTTGGTCTAGGATATTTCCAAATGTTGAGTCAGATTAACTCTTCCGGCCTTTGCTAGACCCCTATTAACATTACACAGGTCCCCTTTCCTTCTGTGTGTAGGTCCTGACAGACCCACAAGCTATTCCTGCGTGCTTCCACAACTCCAATTTTCAGGTGCTAGCCCCTTTTTATTAGCCCTTTCCTTCATATGAACCTAGGATATGACCTCATGGAAAACTGTGATTGCTAGCGTGGGAAAGACTGGTTTTAGGCCAACCCACTTTTTGCCTTGAAATTCACCTCCAACTGCCAGACATCACTTTGTTAAAATTGTGGTATAAATTGTGGGCCACTCTCAGATTTTTAACATCCGAGTAAGTCCTAACCTCACAATCTATCTTGTTTGTCAATCTCCAATCCCTTGGCAATGATCTATGATCAATGTATTCTATCTATATCCCCCTTTCTACCTTCCACACATGATCCCAGATCTACACAATTTGTTGACACATAGCTCCCTTCCAAATCAACATCTATGGTTGATTCTGGCTCTCCAACCCTCGGGAGTTTCAACCATCAGCTATATTCTTTTCCCTGTATGACAATATTCTAGAGTGGAAGATCTAATCACACTTGTCCTCAACAATTAGATGGTTCTGATGAAATATGGATCCCCGACCTTCAAGAGTTTTCATGTCTCCACACACAAAAATATCTAGAGTGAATTTCCCAGAGTGATAGATCTTCTACCACACGTCCTCTCCAAATCAACGACCTTGATTCTTTTTAGGACTTTGGCTCCTTCCAAATAGGACCATATCAGTGGTCCTTCGAACTCCTCCTTGATCAATGATCGAGATCTCCTTTGAGACTTTGATGCTTTCACCCTCTTCTTTTCTCTAGAGTGCTTTGTACCTGGAGTTCCATATCTGGCACCACGCATCCAATTTCAGATCAACAGTTGTCCAATGGAGCGAGTCTTCATCCTCCATGTGTCTCCTCATAGATCAATGACCCATGTTCCTTCCTTCGGATTAATGGACCTTAGACATTTCAGGATTTGGCACTTCGGGACATCCCGAAACACAGCTTCACAAAAACCCCAGAGTATGATTCTCTGAAGTCCATGATCTGGTGACATGTATCCAACCCAGTTCAACAGCTCCCAACTGCTTTGACTATTCGGTCTTCGATGATTTCAAATCTCAAACTAAACTTTGGAAGCGATTCCTTTGTTCTGTTCGTCGTTGATCTAACGATCCATGCTCCTCCCGACAACCGATATGACGGTTGTTTCTTCTCCTCCTCCTAAGATTTTGACTTCTTCTACCTTGGAAGATTTTGTTAGTGTTCAAAGTCTTAGACCATTGACCTTTCTCCCATGAGTCTGCCTCTTGGATATATTCTTCTCTCTCGTAAGCATTATCTCTTCTAAGATTTTTTAATTACTCAGTCTCCTAAACGTCTCATCCCTTCAGTTTCATTTCAAAGGAAAACTTCGCTCCCTCCTGGAAACCTTCTGCTAAAATCACAACTTGTTGAGCATTTTCTACAGAGTGTTCAACAACTCTATGATTATCTTCCTCTGATACTCTTCTCCTTGAACTCGATAAAGCATTCTCTCTATGCACACTTGCATTCACTTGATGCCCACCTAGTAGAGCCCTACAAAGTTCTCAATGACTCTATATCTCTCTAAAATCAACACAGAATTCTTCTTGTGCATTCCTTGCACTTGAAAACTCAAAGAAGATAAAAAAATTGAAACTTATTCAATACTTCACTAGTTTACGCATTCAAACCATGAACACCATATAAAAACATAATAATGAACAAAAATACATAAACACACTATATGCAAAAAAAAAAAATGCTTTTCTATTATCTTTGTGAGTGTCTCCCTAATGCTCCATGAAAATTCGATTTATTTTTGACACTTGCTAAACTTTTCAAACACAACATGCAATCAACCAGAATTTGTCAGGCCATCATTCCTTAAAAAATCCCATAGAATTCATAAACAAATCTGATTTAAGAACACGTTTAGATTTCATTTGCTTTCTGAGATCTTCTCTGCTCTCCTCCCGATCATTGAACTCTGAAATTATGATATTCCATGAGATCTAATGGCTCACAACTACGTTTGCATAGATCTGGCGACCCCAACACCACAAGTGTCGTGATTTCTTTCTCTGTGTCCAAATACCACACCTGTCATGGTTTTATAATGTCGCTACATCTTCTGAGATTCGTAACACACCCAAAGTAACCTATTGGCACTCAGGGAACATTTTAAGGTTGTAAATTGGTTCCTCCAGACACAATTTCCACCTAAAAATTCAGGTCCAATGACCACTTATCTAGCCCATCCAGGTTCAGCATTAAAACATTGGCTCTGAACTCGAATTTTGTCTACTTCGACAACAATTATTTCAAAACTTTTGCTTCATTTTCCACTAACATGGTTCATCCAGGCTCATTTTTGGAAACCTTGCCTCTGATACCAATTTGTAACATCCCTAGCACTCCACCAGGCTGGGAAACGCTACCAACGCAACCTTAACTTAGCCTTTAAATCTTTGATACCAATTTGTAACATTCCCAGCCAACAACAGGTCGGGTAATGCCACTACTCAGACACTTCACTTAGCTCTTATACCAATTTGTAACATCCCTATCCCTCAATCAACCCAGATTATTCTACCAACACAACCTTAAAGTTGCCTTTTACTTCTCTGATCTGTGACAGCTCCAGCCTTATACTACTCGGCTGTGCCACACAGAGATACTTGCAAAAAAACATTCACATATATATAAACATAGAATGATTATTCTACATATATATTTAACATAATAATGCATAAATAATAGTAATCCTACACATGCATCATATACCACATACACAGGTAATACTCATCAATTACAACATATGTACCATTACACAACATGTAAATGAACATAAAAGTGGTACTTATTTTTTATTAGAAGACCATTGAATGCATGTAGACCTTCCACGAACCTCCCAACCTTAGACCACACTGCTCATCATGCTCAGCAGTGGGTCACCCCCGAGCTAGGACTAGGCTCCACCCAGGGAAAGGGAATTCTATACTAGGATGAGGTTACAGGAACACTACATAGTGCAACTGGAAGGATTCTCTCCAGGAGCCTTCTTACGCCCACTACTCGTGGACTCTCATTCCCCACATGCATGCTCCACCTGGGAGTATACACCTTCACTATCACACAGTCCATCGACTGCTTCACCTCCCTCTCATGGTTTTAACAATAGGCCAAATCAAGAATTCTCAGATCTCTGTAGCTGGTGATGGACTCCCTCTGGGAGAAAACCACTTTCTAGCAAAATATCTCTTGGAGGGAGCTTCTCACAGGCCTAACAACCTGCCTCTTCTACCACGGGCTTGACAACTCGCTTCTTCTACCACTTTCAACTCAGTTTCAGCAAGGTATGGGTGACAATAGCAGTAATTGGTCAAAACAACTCAGGAAAATAGAAGGCAGTGACCCAAATGGTCCAAGTACGAACTCGACTCTGTAAGAGTGGATATGCTAGGATCAAAGAATCACACAGGTCAACTTCATGGTTTTGGTTTTCAGAGGTGTGTGTTTATGCAGAGGTCAAAACGTAGAGGCCAAACAGAATTCAAAGAGAATGGCTAGTGAATCCCCAACACAAGATGACTCTTCATATTTCACTGCATGCGCCTAGGTCGACACCTATCTTCCTGGAGTTGCATGCATTCCTCTTAGCATACGTTCCTTTTTCCAGGAACTTAGGAAAACACTGATCAATTGTCCACCTTAGCCTTTAGAAAATAATAATTAATTATTGTCCCCTAAATTAAAGGTAATCCCCCTAGCTTAGCCCCTAGGCCCACACACTTAGCCTCCTCCCTTACCCAACCTTATGGAAGCTTAGTCCCCCATGAATCTTTCTTTTTGGTTGGTCTACATGGAACGATGCTTATATTTTTATTAATGATTTTTCATAATTACACATACAAAATAGGCTCCTGGCCTTAGCATCCTAGACTCTCTAGCCAAATAAACACAAAATCCCACCAACTTATATACACTTGGCTCACTAGCCTATAAACATAATTACAATTCATAATATAACTAGGGCACGTCCTTGGGGTATTACACTCTACACTCTTATACCCCCGTTCGTGCTTCCTCCTCTATGCTTTGTTGGGTTGTGCCTGCTCCTGGAATTGATGCCAATCAGACTACCTCTAGTAACTATTGTAGCCTAGAGCATTGATCCCACATGTTTGTTTGAAGTGATTCTTGTTGCTTTGTTGTCTCTTCGAGGACTTCTTCCAAGAAATCCATTAGTATTTATCCAATTTGATCCATGTATTCATATATTAGGGAATGTATGACTTGAGGATTTTGAGCCCTTTTATTCCTCTGCATGACTGACCCTATTCTCTTGTCCGACCGTTTCCTTCTTGTTTGAGGGAAGGGTTGTGTAGGTTGATATGTTGGCCCTATTTTTGGTGTGTCATACATATCATTGCCTTGATCGATGACCTATGCACCATTTACTAGAGGGTTCGTTTCTATATCTATGTTTTGTGTCACTTTAGTATTACCCCCTATGGAGTCATGTCTCCTTCTACTAGTACTTTCTAGTTTGGTTCCCTATATTGCATGACCAACTGGATGTCTTCCTCTATTATCTTATACTTCATTTAGACCCATTATTCCCTAGGATCCCTCTTGGATTTTATGTACATGTGATGTCTATCCATGTGAAATTATGCGACTAGGTTGTATGCCTCCACTAGTTGTGGCAACATGTGTGATGCATTTAGGATACTTTGTCAAATTATTTCACCATAGGGAAATAAATATACATTGTTTTCCATATTCCTCCATTTTTTTTTGAGAACCAGAAATTATGGTATTTTTTCACTATGCATGACTTCCCCCTCAACCCTAGAAACTACATGTCCTCCGAATTTGCCCATGCTGTGAAGGAAATCAAGTTCAGGAGCCAGAGGTAGTGAAAATCCATCCCCTTATATTGGGATTCTATGCAGCCTAGGAGGAACTAGCTTAATAAGAAAGGGCCCCAGATCATTGTAGTTTCTTCAACACATTGCTTTGTGAACGTTATTACCCATGTTGGGACTTGATCTTTCATGCATTTCTATAGAATTTTGCATGCTAACATTTGTGTGTCTATTCAAACTGCGAGGTCACATATCATTGGCACATTCAGGTTGGGCATCCCTCTCACCATGTGAAAATTAGCTCATATAGACTTCGATTGTGCTCTTTCTGTCTTCTTATATTCAAATATCATGGCGGGGTCTTTCCCCTAGGTAGGCAGTCTATTGATTTATGCTATGAGGTCCATATCAATTGAAATTGACCTGTCCAACCACATGTACCTCCCATGCATGAAATATAGGAGGATTTTGTTGCTACGATTGAAGTGTGGGATGTCAAACAATTTAAGGAGGCCTACATGCTCCAGTCATCTAGCCCAAACCTTAACTACTGGTATGCTTTGTTGTGTATGTGGGTATATTTTGATTTCCAGGTATTCATGAGGCAAAATTTCAAGTAAATTCACCACGTTGTTAATGTCATGGTCAACATATTTTATCTAAGCCACCTTCCTAAACATGTCTTCATCGATGATGACTACCTTTGGAATGTCTGGTGTCACCATCCTGTAATCTGGATTCATTTTCAATGTGATTGGTGGGGCATCATAGTTTCTGGGTGGTATGTAGTCATGAGGAAAACTTGTCTTTGATGAGGATGCACCTGAGGTTTCCTCAATATTTGGTTCGACTACTAGAGCTCTCATCCAAATCCTTCATGGTATTGTTGTTGTTGCTCATGCAAATTTTCCTGGCACCATATCTGTAGTTAACTCATCTCTGATCATGGTTATAACTATTTATTTCACTCTCGATTTGTGCTCTCGTTTATCCTTGTATCTACCACTCTTTATCCTACTTGGATTTTTTCGACTTAATGTGTCTGTGATGCCATGATTTCTCCCTTACATTTTTCACTTGTTGATGGAACCTTGTGGAAAATATATCCTCCTCAAGTTGTACCAATTGTGATAATCATTCCTGTATTGCGCATGAATCCGATAGGTCTATGATATTTGCGATGCATAGGCTTGCTATAATAAATTCCATCAGCATTTCTGCCTCCTATTTGTATACGAACCTAAAATTTGTTTGTCTTGTTAACTTCTTTCTATTTGTTTTGTATTCCCATAATAATGTAGGGATTCTTAAGTCCGATTCATATCTTCCCACATTGCCAATTTTTGTTATTGCATTCTCTAGAACTTTGTTGAATGCTTCCACTATTCCATTATCCTATGTGCAATACGATGTGATCTTCTGGTGGTGGATTTGGAATTATTTGGTCAAATATGATATGGTTTTATTGATAAAGTGCATTCCTTGATCATTCATCAATGTTCTATGGAGTCCAAAGAGAATTAGTATGTTTTTAAAGAAAAAGTGCACAACAGTTTTTGTGCTACAATCTGTGACTAACACGACTTCCACCCATCGAGTTGGATATTTTGTTTTTTTAATGATGTACCTCACCCTTGATATTATTACTGGTGGGTTAATTGGTCCAATGAAGTCGATAGCCCACTTATCAAAATCCTAGAACATAACTTGTGGGTTCAATGACATCTTGTCCCTTCTAGAGGGTTTTTAGAGTCTCTGACAAACATGGCATGTCTAACAATATTCCTTTGCATCCTTGTGGAGTGTAGGCCACCATAATCCTGCATGTAAGGCATTTTGTACAAAGGATTTCCTTGCATAATGTCCTCATGTTATCCCATCATTCACTTCTTCCAGTATAGTTTCTATTTTGTGTTCGACTATGCAACATTGTAGTATTCCAATTGCGCCCAGTTTATATAGTCTTCCTTTAATGAGCTGGTAGTCCACAACCTTTTCTACCAACTGCTTCTTCTATGTGATTGTCATGTCTGAGGGGGCCATTAATATACCCATGAACTCTACAATATATGTAAAATAGTCATCTTCCATATTAACGAAGAATAATTGGGTGTCTGGAGAGCTATCGTCTAAGTTTCATGGCTCTTCTCTTGATCAAATGCATGATAGGTGGTCGGGTCCTGCATTAAGTTTACCTGTTTTTACTACTACTTCAAAGTCATACTCCTACAACAATAGAACCCATATGCAAATCCTCTCCCCCAAAACTAGATTGTTGACCAGATATCTTAGCATAGAATGATTTGTATACATCTTGAAGTGTGAACCTAGTAAGTAGTGTCTGAACTTCTGTAGCGCGTAGACCATAACCAATCCCTCATGGTTTTTTGTGTATAATTTTCCTCGGCTATTGATAGTTTCTTACACCCAATGTTTTATTGTCCTGTACTACTACTAGACTTTTCCATTCTGATTCCTCAACCAGTTTGATAACTCCTTCTTTCAGGATGTGATCTATTTCCTCAATTTTTTCATTATATCTTGGGTTGAGTCTATAGGATCTCCTTTTTCCTCTTTTTATTCCTTTCATCTCTGAGAATGTCATGGGAAATAAGTATTGATATTCACATAGTAGATCGACTATCTTTTCTACAGTTTCCTCATCTCAGTAATCCCCTATCCGTGCAAACTTAAGGTCTTCCTTCATTCCAATATTAATTGTGTGTGCCTTGATTGACTACACATATGTTGTAGATTCCATCTCTAGGCCCTCTACTATTTGTTCTCCCTCTGTTTCTTGTACTTGGATGTTGTGAGGATCATTATCATCTTGATCATCTTACATCACATTGTAACATTCCAATATCTTGTAAACCATCATGGAGGCATCGTGTGCACTGCATACATATATTACTTCCATTTCTTCTTCTTCAAAGAATATTTTCCGTTTAATCCCCTGTAGTGCTACACTTATTGGGAAAAACTCAGTCTGAAAGGTAAATGTTACCTAGAATAATTGAGTTATGTAATCCCATTATGTTTTATCTATATGCATATATAGTTCTAAGTAGCATTTCTTTGTAATGGTATCCAGGGTGTGTATAAACTTGTGTTTTCATTCTTTCCTTGGGATCCGTTTCCACACTTTTTCACATTGCGCAACATGGTCTGTTTGGTTTCCTACCCTGATATATTTTTGCGTCATGTCTCCCTCTTTGGTATTAAATATTATTTGGATTAGTATCCTACACTGTTGTCAATCTTCCATGGTGCCTTTGTGTGTCTCCCACCATCTTGCATGGGTGGATTTCAATACAACATCAGGTGCTAGTATTCTTTAGTTCTCTAGTACTTGTTCTTTGAAATTTTGTATGAATATTGTTATATATGTCAATCCATCATACTTAGGTGGTTTGGAAAATTCTATTCCAATCCAATAGAATGAAATGGGCATGTGTGCACATCATCGTATTGAGACTTCATGCATCATGTGCTGCTAGTTTTCTAGACCTGCTTTTGAGGCTGATGTACATGAACCGATGCTTCTCCAACTCAGTGCACCATCTTTAGTGGGGTTAACATAATCATCCATCCTTGTAGTCATGTTGTATAGGTGATCTATTTAATCACCCCACACTAGTTCTATGTACTTCCTTCCTTCTTTTGGTTCTAAAGGTGTAGTCACTTTCAGGTCTTCAAATTCAAATATCATCCCTTGCCTTTTCAAATTGATAATGGATTGGTTATCAAAGGAATATTACAGTCCCATTAATTATGGATATGGTTCATTTTCATCCACAATATCTTCAAATTCAAATATCATCCCTTGCCTTTTCAAATTGATAATGAATTGGTTATCAAAGGAATATTACAATCCCATTAATTATGGATATGGTTCATTTTCATCCACAACATCGATCCCTTCAGTGTATTCAATGCCGCACACTCCATATATATTCATAGGTATTCCTATTAATATTCCAATAGGTACTATTTTTTACTGATTTTCTATTCTCAATTGGATGGGTGACTATGCTAAATTTGGTTTCCCCATCATTTCCCATGTCTTCTTAGGTATCACATTCAAATCAAACCCTAAGTATAAGATCACATTG
>JASDQU010332689.1:0-10773 GCA_032191745.1 Picea mariana | reverse complement strand
CATTATCCATCCCAAGTCAGTGTTGGGAGGAGGTTTCCATGGATTTCATCACAGGGTTACCGAAGTCTGAAGGAAAGAGTGTCATCATGGTGATTGTTGATAGACTGACTAAGTAAGCACACATTTTTGCACTCTCTCATCCCTTCAAAGCTAGTACAGTTGCCACCAAATTCATGGAGATAGTTCAAAAGCTACTTGGCAGCCCAAAGATTATTGTACGTGACATAGATCCCATCTTCGCTAGACATTTTTAGACAAAATTATTTTCTTGTTTGGATACTCAATTGGCTCATAACTCATCCTGTCATCCTCAATCTGATGGAGAAACCAAGATAGTGAACAAATGTATGGAAGGCTACCTTCGTTGCTTTGTCTATGATAAACAAACACAATGGTTCAAATGGTTACCCTTGGCAGAATGGTGGTATAACACTTCCTTTCATACTATAACAAAAACGACACCATTTATGGCACTCTATGGATACCACCCTCCTTCCATCACTTCTTCTCTAAAAGAAAAATATAAGGTTCAAGTAGTGGAATATCACATTGAGCATCAACAACAAGTTCCCCAAATATTAAAGGACAACCTAACCATGGCACAAAATCACATGAAACAACAAGCAGATCAACATCATAGTGAAAGAAGTTTCAAAGTAGGAGATTGGGTGTTTTTAAGACTACAACCATACAAACATATGTCCCTCAAGCAAGCCAAGAAGGATAATAAATTATCACCAAAGTATTATGGCCCTTATAAGGTGTTGCAAAATATTGGTATTATGGAATACAAATTGGAGTTGTCTGCATCTTCACAAGTACACCTAGTTTTCCATGTTACATGCTTAAAGAAGGTTATAGGTGACAAGATCCCAATTCAAACTATATTTCCAGAACTTGACAAGGAAGGAAAAATCATATTGGAGCCTTAAGCCATCACTGACACAAGAATTTGCTAGCTGAGGAATAGTTCAATTTCAGAGTATCTCATTAAATGGAGGAAACTACCAGCTAAATATTCCACTTGGGAAGATGAGTCTTTTATATAGAAGCACCCAGAGTTACTCAAGCGCTACGGACAACACTTGTCTCAAGGGTAGGGGCATGTTAAGCCCTAATTAATGGCTCATTAACCATTAATTGGGGCATATTACATTAGTAATGTTATTTTATTTATGTCGTCTTTAGTCCATTAGTTGTAGTTATACCTCCTAGTCTCCTATATATACCAAGGAGACATTTTCTTTGGAATCATCTTGTAATTGTGCATTTATGTGGGAATAAGGAGGTTGCCCCCTCAAAGAGGCTTATTATCTTACTTTCTCTCTTTTTCAAGGCATTGAGTACTTATTCTAAGATTTTTCTATGCTATATTGATATTTGGTTCTTAAAAAACTCTGATTTGAGTGTCTTAGATAGCTTAATGATCTTGGTATCCTCTTGAGTTCCAATGTTGCAATCTTCAACATCTCCATCATTTACAGTAATTTTAGGACTTCAGGCCACATCATTATTATCAAAGAGTTTCTCCAATGGTGCCAGGGCTTTGGGAATGATGTTACTTTTTATCCGCACTATATCTCTACCAACAATATGATTTTTTAAATAACCATCATTTGTCAACACATCTGCATCTTCTTATTCACCAAAATATTCCTCATCAACATTCAAATTTTCAAACTCATCCTCCATCTTGAGAAAAATTTCTATTTGTTTATCATCCTCGAAAAATTGCCAGTACTTAATATTATCTAGTACTGTTGTTCTGTGCTTGAACTCAATATCATATTTTTTGTTAGGGAAAATTGGAATTTTGAAGACTAAGGCTGAAGTAGCCACCGCATTAACAATCTGATTCTTCCCTCTTGGAATCACTAAAAGTTTATACTCTGGAAATCTATCAAGGAGATCAAGCACTATATTTCTATAAGCCCCCTGTATAGAATTCTTTTCTTGGTATATACCCTTTATCTGATTAATGATCTGCTCATAATATCCATGTACATCTATTCTCTCAACACCCATTTCTTTCAAAGTATTCAATCCCAAAACTAATGCCTCATATTCAGCCATGTTGTTTGTGCAATCAAAAGCAAGTTTATAAGAACACAGTTTTGTACTTTCTTTGGGAAGGATAATCCACATAGCACCCCCTGCTCCTTCTCTGTTGACAGCTCCATCAAATCTCATATTCCACATCTGATATTCTGCATCAATTCGCTGCTCTGAACTTTCCTCATTTTGCTGATCAGATTGGTCTTTGGAAGCGATATCAATTTCTAGCCTTTTTTTTCAAAACTCACATCATTAAAGAAAATAGAGGATCCAATCTCAGTTTCCATAGAGTAAATAGGGTGGTTGTTTGGTTGGGATTTGTTACTAACCATGTATTTGAGAAATACTTCCCTGTACAACCTCCTATCCTGGAAAAAAACAAGGATAGTGGCAAATGACATATCCATTTGCAAAGTCCCTTTCAATTTTGTAATTCATGATATGGATAACAAAATGCCAAACTTGGGAGGGATATTAGAAACCACTACATCCATGAGCATATTTTTTGCTGGAATTTGAGACAAAGATACCACCAGATCTTTGATTAGGCCCAGACACTTTACCTTCCTTGAATCAAAGGAGAATAAATCTTTGTATGGCCTTGTAATGTCCAAGCCTAATTAGTCCATGACCACCTTGGGCATCAGGTTATGGGATTCTCCTGAATCCAACATAGCATTGTGCAGAGTCATATCATGAATATTTAGACCGGCATAGAAAGGAGGAACCCCATCATCATCACTACTCTCCTCTACACGTGGGTCAAACAAGATGGAAGGATGATAATCCTGTATGTTCAAAGTGTCAGAAGTTTATTCCATCTTGAGCATCTTGATGATCTGATTTCTATATTCACTATTCTTTATCAACTCATTGAATAGAACAATAATTTCAATTTTTCGCCATCTCACTTTCAAAGTTAAAGGAAGAAGGGGTTTTCTCTACCTCTTTGATGTTTGTCTCCTTTCTTGTTTCGGGTTTTTTCTTTGGATGTTCTTGCTTATGCTTTCCTTTAGCCTCAACATCCTTTGCAATAGAGCCTTTCTTAGGATGACTTGTAGAAGGTATATTATTTTGAGCTTCTTAGGTAAGATTTCCCTTTGGAGGATTTACAGGTTCCTTTTATTTCGAAGATTATATTTCTTTTGGAATTGCATGATGCCATTCTGCAGCCCTGTTTGGTAATCTTATTTTTCCAATGATAACCTTTCCTCATTTTCCTACATGAATATTTCATTTGCATCCATGAATTGATGATGTTCTTATTTAGTTAAAAACATCTATGTTTCATCACCATCACAATAATGAATATTGTCTTCAAAATGTTCATGATAATTTTCATTAACATAATTATTTTGAAAATGAGGTCTTATTTACTGATCACCCTAGTTCATCTGATCTCTTTGTCTGATTTGTTGAACTGCTGGTCTCCTTTGATTTATGGGTGGAACATCATCTTGCTCTCTGGTGCTATGCTTGTTATCTAAAGGCATCCTCTCCATGTTTTTCATCATCATTTCAAACCTCTCTTTTGTTGATTGTGAGGTTGAAGGTTGTGCCTTATCCTGAGTGTTGTTCATGTCCCTATCATAATTACCTTTGATTTTAACTAAAGCCATTAGATTTACTTCAACTTCTATTGCATCACTCATCATATCATCTGGTGATGCATACCTTCTCTCCCTTAACAATAAAGAAAAATCACTTTCAAATGAATCAACATATCTAAGTTGAGAAGCTCTAGGAGGAGGTTTTACTTCAATAGGAATTGAGTTGTAGACCTTTACAAATCTGGCTGAAAACACCTAGACTGTTTCATTAGGTGAACTTCTCATGTTGTTATATTGGGTTAACAATTGAAGGGGGTTTTTATTGTCACCCCACTTTGCAAGAAAACTTGTTTCAAACACTTCAAAATCTTGGATACTTGTTGTTGGGAGAGCTTTGAACCACTTTCTGACTTCTCCTGCCATATTTTTTGCCCATAGACTCATTTTCACATCTTCAAAATCTAATTCTTCCAAGTCCACAAAATCATTGAGCTAGTCTAAATGTTTTTGGGCTGACACATTTCCTTCAACATCATACAACTTAATCCTCAGATTATACTCCTGGGGAAAATCATGTAATGAGCAGGTAGAACAAGGGGGGAAACCTAGATGTCATGGTTGCAGTAAGGACTTGAAGTGGTTATTGGTTATGAATAGGAATAACAAGAGGTTTAGTAGAGGAGGATAAAATTAAATCTTGGAACCTTTTCTCATCAAAGACGATTTCGTTTAAACAAGGCTCAGATTTAGTTCTAAACAGAGATTGCTCAAATTTCAAATCAAACTCAAGGTGTTCAATGCTTATCACTCCATCTTTGGGAAAGGATAGATACCTATATAGACACAAAATTGGGCTTATTGACTTTTCTTTTATTTTGTGTACAATCTTCTCAAGATCAGACACAGGGATTGTTGCTTCTGGGTTTGGATTTCTCCTGGTATGAAATCTCTGGGAGCTAGGAATTCTAACTCAAACTACTTTATGATACTGATCTCTTTATAATGGAGTCACCAGGGTAAATTTATTCTCAGCCAATAAGGTGTTTGATTCATTGTCACCCTCAGGAATCAAATCTGAAGCTTTAAGTTGTTATTTTCCCAGGAAAGATTTCACTTTCGATCCCTGGCAATGGTGCTAGAATGTTAGCACTCTGTAAGTTTGTTCGGTTGATAAAAAAAATGAGAGAGGTAACCTACAAACCAACTTTAGAGTTGGGTACTAGCCTTGTCAGCTCAGAGGGATCTCTCCTATCACTTGATGTCTCTTTGATAATGAATGGCTAGGTTTTTTTGTTTTGGGGTTTTTTATAAGTTTGTTGGCAAAGAAGGGGAGGGACACTTAGGGATATGGAGTCAAACTTCTGAAAATGAATAGAAACATTGACTGGCCAATAGAACTCTCCATAGGATAAAGGCTAAATGAGGCGATAAATCTGAGTTATAATTTATAAATTTATAGAGTGTAGGAAGAATAAGAAAACATATAGTTGCATCAGAGCATTAAATGAATGAATTCTGAATTAGTTAGGAAGAACTTAACACAGTTTAAATTGCTTTAGCCGAGAGAATCACAAGATGAATTGTGGGCCTTTGACTATCTAATTTAAACAAAAGACAATGAAAATGGAATCATAAATACAGGAAATACATACAAGGAGAGGAGAAAAAACTCATATCACCACCATTAGAGTATTTTCATGGAAAATTCAAGACTTTTGCATGTGTATTCAATTCAGCTTCAGAAAACTACAATTCAAATTTCCAAACAGCTAAAATCCTGCCCTTGCACTTCTTCTAGTATTAATACATTTGGAACTTCTAATACTTATACAATTTTAGTTCCTTCGGTTTGAAACTGATTACAATAACTGAAATGAAACGTTTCAACTTCTACATTGATTACAATAATTACAGATGACAATTTCAGTATCAGAACTGATTATAATGATTTAAAAAGAAAAACATTTAATGCTCTAGTTGTTGATTCCTTTAATGCTTCAAATCCTTTCTTTACCACTTGTTCTTTTATGGTCTTCTTCCTGATCTTCCATCTTCAATGACACGTGTACATCATCTGTTGGTCCCTGGAAAACTGCACTTTGTCTTACCCAGTCGTACTATCTCCTTCCACTGCAAGTCAGAAGGGATGTCATAATTTAACATTTTTATAATATAACATCATTTCCTTGATCAGGATCTCCAGGTCAATCCAAGAGGTATATGTCATGACTAGTAGTCCAATTTTCATTGTTTTGAACTGATTCAAAATCTCAAAATCTGTAATCAGATGTTCAACCAGGGTTTCTCCTTTCAGGTTTTCTTCCAGGTTTTCAAACTTGGAGTGATCCATTCTGCACTGAGTGAGGTGAGTGTTGTATTCTTCTTGATCATATAATTTTCCTTTGCCATCCCAAAATGGTGGGAGGAATTTAATAAAGAATTCTTCAAACAAATCCTTGAATTTTTTCACACTCTTCTCCATCTGTGTTGCCTTGGTTTGGAGTGATTTCACTAGGTTATGTTTAGAAATCACCCTCCTGGCCCAGATGATAATGTATTTCTATATTTGACTCCAATGGTTTAAATTTCTACATTAGGGATGGAGTTTAGTAGTTTTATTCCATCTTGGGCCCTCTCTGATGGCTTCTTTGCTAAAGTCTCATTCACAACAGTGCACCTACTTCTGGTTGTGATGGCCATGTTGTCTTTATCATTGATGAAGTTTAGATACACTCTGAACTTGGCATCTTCAACAACTATATAATTCCAGATGATATGCTCGACTCCCTGCAACAGTCCTCTACCTCTTAATATTATTTTCAAGTTGTCCATCTTTTCCTGCAAGGCTTGATTTTCCTTTTGAAATTTAGCTATTCTTTCATCCTTTGCTTGCATTTCCTGTTTCAACTTCTCTATGTCCCCTTTTAACCCTTTCATTTCTCCTACCTTCATGATAAATTGTGACATACCTTGGGCAAGTCCTTTAGTGCTTGGCCCAGCTTCTGCAGAAGGAGGTAAAACTACAACCTTGTTCAACAATTATGTATGTCCTTGTGATCAATTCACCTTTTCTTTCTCTAGCTGCAACACCTTAGCTTTGTAGTCCATTGCCTCTCGCCGAATGATTCTTTCTCATGTTCTAGAGAAACAAATTATGTTGTTTGTGGATGCTCTATGGAAGACATTTTCATTTTCTTCTTGAATATTTGAATCAACTTGTCCTTCTCATCCAATGAGGTTTTCACGCCTTGGGGGCCTTCAGATTCCAAACTTTTGACTTGAGTCTTCCAAGCTCTATTCGATGCCTTTTCTTTCCTCAAATTCCCTTCCAGTTTCACTGCATAATATGACAGCTTGGAATTACTCAAGATTAGACTCAGATAGTCAAAATACAACATGTCACTAGTATTCCTATGGAATTTGACTTTGTCAAGAGAACTGATGTTGTCATACCTTATTTTGATCTCATATACTTTGTCTTCATATGAAACTATAATGTTAAAAGTCCTCTTTTCAATGTCCCTTACTGTGAATAGGGAATATTTATGCTAAGCTATATTTTCCACTTTAGGGACTAACTCCCTCATCTCACTCATAGCCATGTTTCCTTCTCAACATATTGTTTTTCCAAATCTTCTTTTGATTGTAATCTGCCCTGGATGTCTTATCAAAGATGTGTTTTTTGTTGCTAAAGGTTCTTGAGATACCTTCACTTTGGAGTTTTCTTCCCTTTTCAACCTATACAGTGCTAGTGCCACTCTCCACCATGTCCATATTCACTTTCTCTTTAGTCTATTCCTATTATAAATCCACTATCTGTGGGAACTATGTAATCTTCAACTTCTTAGGGAAGTTTGTTGATCACTGGTTCCCATGGCCTCTGAATTGCTTCTCTTGTTTTAAACACTTACCTTAGGGACTTTGAATATCAATTTCTGAGGATCCTGATGTGTTTGACTTTGTTGCAGGTTTGCCTCCACTTGCTGTGTTTGAGTTGGTTACAAGATTGTTTCCATATCAGCACAGACTTCTAGATTTTCCAACTTATCAAAACCCTCAACATGTTCATGCTCATAAGGGGATTGTTTTTTCATCAGTATTCTATTGGATATGACTTGATGTGGGTTATAGCTTCTTTCCTGTAGCTATGAAAAAACAAACTCTTTGAGATTTTCTTGAATCTGAGACAAGCATGATCTAGTTTTGACAATAAAGGGTCCAATGATAAAAGGGAATTTGAGGTTGGAGGCTTTTTGAAATTTCAGGAAATTCTTTGTCTCAGCTAAGATTCTTTTCCTGATGAATTCAAGGGAAAAGACTCTGGGGGTCRRAAAAATAGGCAAYAGGTAAGGGGATTAWTGRCAACCATAAACCCAAATTATTGTTGAATGCATGAATAGTACCCAGTCCCCCACTCTGTTTTCTAGATTTAGCTGCAGATATCTCCTCATATCATCCAAAAATCTTGGTAGGATAGTAATGAAAATCAAACTATAAACCCTGGACATGACTTGGTCGATGAAGATGAGCAATGTGATCCTTTTACAGTCAATTGAAATAAATGTTTCTTCAGAGAATTCTCTCTTATT
This sequence comes from Picea mariana, assembly GCA_032191745.1. Classification (NCBI taxonomy): domain Eukaryota; kingdom Viridiplantae; phylum Streptophyta; class Pinopsida; order Pinales; family Pinaceae; genus Picea; species Picea mariana. The sequence continues at coordinate 2,579 of JASDQU010332689.1, read as the reverse complement.
TGTCTCAAGTAAAATCTTCAGAAAATAGGTATAATATCTGAAATGCCTTAGAGAACGAAAGTTCACTAGCTGATTATGAATATTATCATCTATGAATTTGTCAAAACTGATGCAGACTGACATAAAAAAATTTGTCTGAAAAAACGTCAACAAGAAATCTAGCATGACTTCGACCACATGTCTGTCATTATCTAGACTTAAAATCTAACTCAAAAGGGAACATACCCATTGGACCTCAATGACCATTATGCTCACATTCATTGGCAAAGACAGGCTCTCTGAAAATGTTCTGGTTTGAAAATTGTCTATAAAAACAAATCTCTTACTTTTGATGGACACTCTCTATAGATCCTCATTATCTTTTCTTCATCAAAAGGTTCAAACATTGCGGAGAATGAATCTGGAATGCCGAGGGAATCACAAATTGATAGACTCTCTACCCTACACATGACCTCAGACCCTTGTTTATTTATGACAACTTTCTCTTCCTGTGAATATTTCACTGCGCACCAACCTACGAATTCGGGAAAATGGAAAGAGACTTCAACTGTATAAGGGACTATAGTGGCCTAGATTGCTTCAAGGAATGGTATCTTCTTTCCTACATTATGAGACATATTTCTTCTAGATATAGAAATGGACGAAATGGTGATTTCAGTGTCGAAAACATATGAATCTCGGTCAATTAGAGCTTCTTCGTTTGGCACGGGGTCTTTCTCTTTTACTAAAGTTGTGATGGGGTCCATGGCAATGATGAGAAATACTTGGAAATGAGCAGAAATGGTATGAACTTGGCATACTGTTGAGTTGCAGTTAAACGGGGGTGGTCGTGCCAACTTTCAAACGTTCCAGTATTTTTAAAAACAATAAAATAAACAACACATGCCCTTTATATACTTTTTCAATTTTGAGGGCACGAGGAAGTGGTATGGGGAAACCCGCTTCTCACCTTGAAATGCACCCATTGGTGCCATGTGGTCCTGACCGAAAATCGTGGTTTACTTTTCAACCTGCTTTTAGGGATTATCACCCGTGCAAGACCTCCCCCCAAAATGATCCTTGATCATTGATCTGGGGAGTTCACGATCTATGATGTATTGGGCCCCATCACCTTAGCGCCCCACTAGATTTAGCTTCCTCCTACCAGATTTAGCCCCTTCCTCTAATTTGTCAAGCCTCCAAACCGATCCAGTGCCTTGCTAAGTCCAAAAATCTCGATTTCTCACAAAACTTTTACTGGTGATAACACTTTGGAACCATCCTTGTGGATTCATAGCCCTGGCTCAGGAGTGACATGTTGTTGAGACTTGGAACAATGATGTCTGTGATTGGGTGGAATGTCCTTGGTTGCAACCAATTGGTGATTGATTTTTTTTAAGATAAGTGATCTCTAACATATGTTTCTATGCTTGTATATTTATTTTCATGGAGTGTTATCCATAATTTTGGTCGTCATGATGATGTAATGATGATGGAGAAATCAGGCTCTTCACTAGAACACTTTCCTGAGAAAAGTTACCTTTATCTCTTTCTAGAAATCATATTTTTAAGGGAGGTTTGCAGGCTACCTATATATTTTCCTGTGAGAATGTATGATTCTCGCAGGCTGCATTAAGCTGGGGTGCGAGAAGTTCACACTGTACCTAACTATCAGGGTGCGAACATCTTCTAAAGGAAGGAAAAAGATGAAATTCTTGAACCTTCTAGAAGGGAATCTTCTAGAAGGATGAGTTGGCGTTCGAATGGTTATCTAAGTACTGGATTTCCTAATATCTTGGGATCATTCCTATCCAAGTTACTAATCTGTTCTCTCCTATATATTGAGGGGAATGCTCATGGAAAAGGTTAGAAGCAAACTAGCAAGAGATTGATTGGAGAATTAGTGGAAGATTGTATGAAGGACTGATGCTACAGCAGCTAGAGACACCAGCAAGGTTATCAAAAGTGGTTGATTTTCTTCATGCATGAGCAAGTGTGTGTGTCAGAGCTAGGAGCCATCGAAAGGAGGTTTGCAACATCAAGGCTCAGGTTGTAAGTTTCACTTTCAATCAATATAATACAGTAATATGTCCCTTTCCCATAAAGCTAATGTCACTTTATTGTATAACTCCTTGATCATATACATAGATTAATTGTTGAACATATTGAATTGTCTTCACTTCGATTGGTTTGTTTTGTTGTGGTCTTGACGATACAAGAGCATTGGAGCGAATCTTGGAACAACAAAGACTTAAGGAAGCGATCATAAGGTATGTACATGATTCTTGCCTCCTAGTTCATTCAACAGTTAAAATCTAGGGAAAGTGTATTATTCTGTCTTGTTTTGTTCTAGATCCAGGTGGATCTAGGGAGATCGGTTTGTGTCCGCACTCACGGACTTATCCTGAAACAAAATTGGCGACTCCACTGGGAACATTCCCTTTTTCTTTATGGTTTTGAGTTTTTTTGTGGCCATTTGATCTAGTTTCATTTTTCTCCTGTTCTGTCAGTATCTAAGTCTTCAGGATACCCTGATAGACCTTCTGGGTTCAAAAGCTTTTGTCATTTTTGCTTTCATTTTCAAAAATTTTGTCATCTTC
>JASDQU010332686.1:0-10709 GCA_032191745.1 Picea mariana | reverse complement strand
ACGGAAGCATGGATTATGGAAGGAGTTGATTATATATTTCCAAAAGAAAAACATGCACTCATACATGAAGCAAGGATTAGGAGGGAGTTAATCCTATGATCCATTGAAGATAATGAAGTATATATCCATGGTAGTAGCCATGAAAGGTAGTACATGTTCAGTTTGACCTTAGAAGAAGTCTTCTTCAAAGAGCAGCCTTAAAGTATCCCTAGTTGTCCATCCACATCCGTGATCCTATGATGAAATAAAGAAGTGGAATCTCTAGGGCATGGAATCTATAAGAAACTCCATGTACCCAAGAGTGAAAGAGAAACATGGGGAAGAACATGAAGATTTCAAGAAAGAAAGAAAAGCTAGAACAACCAGTCATTGTATCAAGAATCATAAGATTACTAGCCTGATATGAACTCACTAAAAGAAATCAAGCAAAGAAACTGAAAGTTGTGATGAAGAACAGTGTATGGAAGACTTATGAATGAAAGCATTGTGAGATATAGAACTAGAGGTTCTCCCATATGGAGGGAGAAGACTATGATGATTGCTCATTCCAGTAAATGAGACATACCTCTACATGAGTCATTATATCATACGCAATATCCATGGGTTGGAGTTCTACATAACATGAATGCAAAGACTATTCTCAGAGAAATTGAACAAAGAGTGTATGAAGAGAAACCTCAAGGCTTTGAGGCATACCAGAAAGAGACCCTTGCATGGGAATGAAAGAAGACAACTTAGTGGAGAACCTCCAATGCACAACAAAAGCATGGTGAAGACTTTTTATAATAGAGATATTGTATCAGAATGATTACTCAGAAGATTAGGATGATGGATTTCCAATCCATGACAAAGATCTCATGATGACAGAAGAAGTGCCACATAGATATGTTCCATTTTGACCCTTTCCATGATGTTGTGAGATAGTAGGAATCCATCAATGATATACTTTATTGATCAGAGCTATATGAAGCCTTCAGAGAAAACCATTGTTCCAGACTGAAGTGCATTTGAGATCAAGCATTACATTCTCTGTGATGAATTCTAGAAAGGAGAAAGTGGTTCTCCAATATATATCTCCACAGATGAGTAGATAAGCAGACATTTTGGTAAAGCTTCTGTCCAAGATGAAAGAGTTTACATACTCAAGCTGGAGCTTGTGGAGACGACTTCCTTATTGAAAAAGGAAGAGATGACTCGAAGGTTGGGAGGGAGCACTAATGTGTTATTGATTGATAAAAAATCATTTTTCAGTTCGAAAAATGGTCTAGGATGAGAAATTTCTTTCCAGATTCGGAAAGTGGTTTGAGATTTCTGACAAACAGGCATTTTCCAGTTTAGAAAATGGTTCAGATCGAACGGTCATTTTCATTATGAAAATGGTTCAATGGATTGTTGGTGTACCATAGACAACGATTTCCCATTGTGGTTAACATGGGGAATGGTCTAGGGAAGTCTCTATTCTTGAGGGTTACTCAAGAAGACTGGCCTGCCTCGTCAGACAACGATTTCCCATTATGGTTAACATGGGGAAGGTCTCCCATTGTGGTTAACATGGGGAAGGTCCATTTTGGAGGTTGGTGTAGGATAGTCATTTCCTTAGGAAATATTCCGGACAATCATTCCTTAGGGAAGATTAATTCTCTCCAGGTTTCACTTTTTTTAGTGTCGCAGGAATGGCCCAGGGTGGGGAATGGTCTAGGTTCAGCAATCAGGGACATAAATTCCTTAGGATAGACTCATTCTCTCCAGGTTACACTTTGTCTAGTGTCGGAGGAATGGCCCAGGGTGGGGAATAGTCCAGGCTTAGAAATCAAGACAATTATTATTCCTTGCTTGAGAAGAATAGTCTAGATAACTCATCATTGATGTTTCACCTTTTGAGGGTAAATGCTTTTCTAACATCTCACAGATGTGAGTGGAATAATGGTCTAGAAAATTCTATTTATATCATAACAATGTTTCTGTGTAGGTTGATATCAGATGATTTTTATGAAGACTGTATGTCTCTAGACAGTAGATGTATACTACTTTGGTGGATCTGTTCCACTTGGTGTGGTAGTGTACCATTGGATTGTAGTTGTGTACTACTATGGATAGACACAGTTGTGTTCTATTGAATGATATTGTTTCGATTTCCCTGAAGACTATCAACAGTGTTGAAAATGATTATCAGTTAGATGGATGATCAATGGACAGAGATTTCCCAGACGAAAAATGGTTCAGGACATTTATTTTTCTATGACATATGTCCAGATTAGAAGAATGGCTCTTCTATCACTCCGTGGTGTGAGTGACTTATCCAACATCATGTCTAATTACTCATATATAGTATGGTTTTGAGAGATGATGCAACTGATGACACTGATGGTGATGATGGTACTCATAATCTAGTCATGAGATAGTCTATACAACTATGTTGATGCTAATACCATTACCTCTAATACCTCCCTAGCTAGGAGGGAGTAATAATATTATGGTATTTACGGGAGGTATTTACCTCCCTGTATAAATGTGATGAGAAAAGGATATTGCGAGAAGAAAGAAGAAACCCTAATGAGTTGGCTAATAACCCTAGAAGACAAGTCGGCTCAAGAGGATAATTGGTATTAGGTTATTAGCCTATAAGAGAAGAAGTCGGATAGAAGAAATATTATATACTAAGTAAATAGACACCCATAATGAGAAGTCGACCTAGGAAGTTAGCCAGAATTAGTATAAATACAGGAGGTCAGTCTTCATTCTGGCAAGCATTCTCGGAATTACAGAGCATCACTTGTGCGCACTACAGTTGCCCAGTTTGTGTGAAGTTTGGAGGAGAGTTGTCGTTGTAGCTGCTGTAGCTAGCACATTGAGTTTTGGCTTGGAATATATCTTGGTTATGGTTTGGACTATTTGATTAGCCATTGTTTGGTGTGATACCCTTTGTTTGGCTATCTAGCCTAGGGTTTTCTTTCGGAGTGATTCTCTATCAAGTTTAAGGTGCTTGAACGGTGGCTTCAGCCTATGGTTGGGTGACAATAGTAATACTGTTGATGGTAAAACGAGCACGTCCATTATATTCTAACAGGTTATTGGCCCACGCCTCCTTCATTCATTCTAACCACTGGAAGGGAACATAGCCATAAGGATACTAAGCTTGTTGAAGAACTGTCGCTAGGGTTTCTAGCAGGAATAGTCACCAAAGCACTGTCGCTAGGGTTTCTAGCAGGAATAGTCACCAAAGCACTGTCGCTAGGGTTACTAGTAGGTGCAGTTACAAAAACGCTAACCCTCTCGTTGAGGCATCTTAACTGAAGGGTTTGAATTGATTTCTGGATGAAATAGTGCACCCTAGCCTAGTGCAGCTCTTGGTACTCTCAGCAAGTTAAAACATCAAGTTTGATTTTTTGGTCAAATCTAGGGTTGACCAAGTCAAGGAAGCCCTGAATTAATCTATGAAGTCATAAAACAAGTTATATGGAGCTTCTAACTTCAAAGCATGGAAGACAAGGATTGACCTCATCCTTGCCAAGAATAAATTGTTGGATATCGTGAAGGGAAAGATCGTGAAACCAGAGTTTGAAAAAGGAAAAGAGAAGGAATCACATAACATTGCAGTTATGGAGAAGTTCAAATACGGTGACATCAATGCCATGAATATTATAGTGGATTCTATAAAAGACCATTTGATGCCCTACATCTCACATCTTGACTCATCGAAGAATATTTATGATTCCTTAACAAACCTCTTCTCAGTTAGAAACATTGGACAAGCAATGAGTCTGAAGAATGAGCTCCATGACATGAAGATGAATGAAGATGACAACATAACATCATACTTTATGACAATCTCTCAATTAAGAGATCAACTACAAGCTATTGAAGAGATGATTTCAGAGAAGGAATTGGTAAACATAGTACTCAATGGTCCTCCCAAGACGTGGGATGCATTTTCTGCAAGCATGAACACAAGGAAGGAGTATCCTACATTTGAAGAACTTTGTACTTGTTATGCACAAGAAGAATCAAGGATTAGTGCAAAAGAGAAACCTCGAAAGAAACACAATGATCAAGCATTCACAACAAGATTTAAGAATTTCATAAACAAAGGGAATTTTGGCTCAAGTAAGAAGCCAAATCAAGAGAAAGATATGTGAAAAAAACAATGCTTCAGCTGTTGAAAATACGGTCACTACAAGAATAATTGTCCTAAGCTAAAGAAAAGGAAGAAGAAACATGAAGAATTAGGTTCCAAAGAAAAGACACCTACAAAGAAGACTAAGCAGGATGAAAAAGACTTCTTGTTCTGAGACAAGGTAACAATACTCTTCATAGTTCATGTATATACCATGTTTTTTGTAAATATCTTCCATATCTACTTCTTAGAAGATAATGTGTTCAAAGAGAAACTATACCTATGGAATATGGAAGACACAAAAAGGATTTCTATCATTATGACTACAAGTCAGACGACACAAAAGAAAGGATGAAGTGCATTAAACAATTCATGTGGAAGTTATTACATAAGTAACAACTGCAAGATAAGCCGAAATCAGAATCAATCTTGAAGTAAAAGAGAAGAAGTAAAAGACGGGAAGAAGCCAGCAATCAAGAAGAAATTGGAGAAAGACTTATGACACCTTGTAGAAGGAAATAAGGAGGCAGACGAAAGCATGGATTATGGAGGGAGTCAATTATATATTTCCAAAAAAAAAACATGCACTCATACATGAAGCAGGGATTAGGAGGGAGTTAATCCTATGATCCATTGAAGATAATGAAGTATATATCCATGGTAGCACCCATGAAAGGCAGTACATGTTCAGTTCGACCTTAGAAGAAGTCTTCTTTGAAGAGGAGCCTTAAAGTATCCCTGGTTGTCCATCCACATCCATGATCCTATGATGAAAGAAAGAAGTGGAATCTCTAGGGCATGGAATCTATAAGAAACTCCATGGACCCAAGCGATAAATAGAAACATGAGGAAGAACATGAAGATTCAAGGAAAGAAGGAAAATCTAGAACAACCAGTCATTGTATCAAGAATCACAAGATTTTCGGCCTGATATGAACTCACTAAAAACAATCAAGCAAAGGAACCGAAAGTTGTGATGAAGAACAATGTATGGAAGACTTATGAATGAAAGCATTGTGATATCTAGAACTAGAGGTTCTCCCAGATGGAGGGAGAAGACTATGATGATTACTCATTCTAGTAAATGAGACATACCTCTACATGAGTCATTATATCATTGACAATATCCATGGGTTGGAGTTCTACATCAGATGAATGCAAAGATTGTTCTCTAGAGAAATTGAAAAAAGAGTGTATGAAGAAAAACCTCAAGGCTTTGAGGCATACCAGAAAGAGACCCTTGTATGCAAATGGAAGAAGACAACTTGGTGGAGAACCTCCAATGCACAACAGAAGCATGGTGAATACTTTCTATAACAGAAGATCAGGATGATGGGATCCATGAAAAATTTCTCATGATGAGAGAAGAAGTGCCACATGGAAATGTTCCAGTTTGACCCTTGCCATGATGTTGTGAGCTAGCAGGAATCCAACAATGATATACTTTATTGATCAGAGCTATATGAATCCTTCAGAGAAAACCAGTGTTCCAGACAGAAGTGCATTTGAGAACAAGCAATACATTTTCTGTAATGAAGTCTAGAAAGGAGAAAGTGGGTCTCCAATATATATCTCCACATATGAGCAGATAAGAAGATATTTTGGTAAAGATTTTGTCCAAGATGAAAGAGTTTGCGTACTCAAGATGGAGCTCGTGGAGACGACTTCCTCATTGAAAAAGGAAGAGATGACTCTCAGGCTAGGAGGGAGAACTAATGTGTTATTAATTAATGGACAACCATTTTTCAGTTTGAAAAATGGTCCAGGATGAGCAGTTTCTTTCCAGATTCAAAAAGTGGTTTGAGATTTCTGACAGACAGGTATTTTCCAGTTCAGAAAATGGTCCAGATCGAATGATCATTTTCATAATCAAAATGGTTCAATGGATTGTTGATTTACCATAGACAATGATTTCCCATTGTGGTTAACATGGGGAATGGTTTAGGGCAGTCTCTCTTCTTCAATGTTACTCAAGAAGACTATCCCACCTCACCGGACAATGATTTCCCATTGTGGTTAACATGGGGAATGGTTTGTTTTGGAGTTTGGTGCAAGATAGTAATTTCCTTAGGAAATGGTTCGAACAATCATTCCTTAGGGCAGATTAACTCTCTCTAGGTTGCACTTTGTTTAGTGTTGGAGGAATGGTCAAGCGTGGGGAATGGTCCGGGTTCAACAATCATGGATAGACATTAATTAGGACAGACTCATTCTCTCCAGGTTACACTTTGTCTAGTGTCAAAGGAATGGCCCAGGGTGGGGAATGGTCCATTCTCAAAAATCAAGATAGTTATTCTACCTTTCTTAAGAATAATAGTCCATATATCTCATCATTGATGTTTTACTTTTTGAGGGCATATGTTCTTCCAAGATCTTATAGATGTGAGTGAAAGAATGGTCCAGATGATTCAATTTATATCATAACATTGTTTCTGTGCAAGTTGATATTAGATGATTGTTATGAAGACTGTATGTCTCTAGACAATAGATGTATACTGCTGTGGTGGATGTGTTCCATTGTTTGTGACTATACGTCATTGATCACATACCTGTGTGCTACTTGGTGTGGTAGTTTACCACTGGATTGTAGTTGTGTACTAATATGGATAGACACAGTTGTGTTCTATTGAATGATACTGTTTTGATTGCCTTGAAAACTATCAACAGTGTTGAAAATGATTATCAGTTAGATGGATGATCAATGGACAGAGATTTCCCAGATGGAAAATGGTTTAGGACATTTTTTTTTCTAGGACATATGTCCAGATTAGATGAATGGGTCTTGTGTCACTCTATGGTGTGAGTGACTTATCCAACATCACGTCTAATTACTTGGATACAATATGGTTAGAGTTGATGCAGCTGATGACACTGATGGTGATGATGGTACTCATGATCTGGTCATGAGATAGTCTATACAACTATGTTTATGCTACCGGGTGAATGGTATATTTGTGCTCAAGACCATTACCTGTAATAACACCCTAGCTAGGAGGGAGTGTTGATATTATGGTAGTTGCGGGATGTTTTTACCTCCATGTGTAAACCTTACGAGAAAATAATATTTTGAGAAGAAAGAAGAAGTGCTAATGAGTTGGCTAATAACCCTAGAAGACAAGTCGGCTCAAGAGGATAATTGGTATTAGGTTATTAGCCTACAAGAGAAGAAGTCAACCAGAATAAATATTATATACTAAGTAAATAGACACCTAGAATGAGAAGTCGGCCCAGGTAGTTAGCCAAAATTAGTATAAATACAGGAGGCCAGTCTTCATTCTGGCAGGCATTCTCAGAATTGTAGAGCAACACTTGTGTGCACTACAGCTGCCCATATTTCGTGCAAGTTTGGATCAGAGTTGTCGTTGCAGCTGCTGCAACTAGAAGATTGCACTTTGTCTTGGACTATCTCTTGGTTATGGTTTGGACTATCTGATCATCTCTTGTTTGGTGTGCTACCCTTTGTTTCTCTATCTAGCCTAGGGTTTTCTTCCGGAGTGATTCTCTGTCAAGTTTAAGGTGCTCGAAGGGTGGCTTCGGCCAATGGTTGGGTGACAATAGTAATATTACTGATGGTAAAATGAGCACATCCATTATATTCTAACAGGTTATGGGACCACACCTCCTTCATTCAGTCTAACCACTCAAAGGGAGCATAGCCATAAGTATACTAAGCTCATTGAAGAACTGCCGCTAGGGTTTCTAGTAGAAACAGTCACTAAAGCACTGCCATTAGGGTTACTAGGAGGTGCAGTTGTAGAAACCCTAACCCTCTCATTGAGGAGCATTAAGTGAAGGGATTGACTTTATTTCCAGATAAACTAGTGCACCCTAGCCTAGCACACCTCCTGGTACTCTCAGCAAGCTAAAATGTCAAGTTTGAGTTTTTGGTCAAATCTAGGGTTGACAAAGTCAAGGCAACCATGAATTAATCTATGAAGTCAGAAAACAAGTTAAATCAAGATTCTAACTCTAGAGTGTGGAAGACAAGGATTGACCTCATCCTTGCTAAGAATAAAGTGTTGGATATCGTGAAAGGAAATATCATGAAACCAGAGTTTGAAAAAGGAAAAGAGAAGGAACCGCAAAACGTCAAGTTTGAGTTTTTGGTCAAATCTAGGGTTGACCAAGTCAAGGCAACCATGACTTAATATATGAAGTCAGAAAACAAGTTATATGGAGCTTCTAAATCCAGAGCATGGAAGACAAGGATTGACCTCATCCTTGCCAAGAATAAAGTATTGGATATCGTTAAACTAGAGTTTGAAAAAGGAAAAGAGAAGGAACCGCAAAACATTACAGTTATGGAGAAGTTCAAAGATGGTGAAATCAATGCCATGAGTGTTATAGTGGATTCTATAAAAGACCACTTGATACCCTACATCTCCCATCTTGACTCATCAAAGAATATGTAAGATTCCCTAACAAACCTCTTCTCAGTTAGAAACATTGGATAAGTAATGAATCTGAAGAATGAGCTCTGTGACATGAAGATGAATGATGATGACAACATAACATCATAATTTGTGAGAATCTCTCAGTTAAGAGATCAACTACAAGCTATTGAAGAGATCATTTTAGAGAAGGAATTGGTAAACATAGTACTCAATGGTCTTCCCAAGACGTGGGATGCATTTTCCGCAAGCATGAACACAAGGAAGGAGTATCCTACATTTGAAGAACTTTGGACTTGTTGTGCATAAGAAGAATCAAGGATTAGTGCAAATGAGAAACCTCAAAAGAAATACGATGATCAAGAATTCCAAGCAAGATTTAAGAATTTCATAAACAAAAGGAAGTTTGGCTCAAGGAAGAAGCCAAATCAAGAGAAATATATGTCAGAAATAAAATGGTTCAACTGTTGAAAATACGGTCACTACAAGAATCATTGTGCCTCTTTAGGTGTACACCTTTGGCCTCAAAGTTTTCACTATTACGAGAAGCCAACTCTATTCCTCCTGGGATGGGTACCGAGCAAACCCTTAACCATCTAGTCTGGGGTTTCATAGGAAGATTGTTGGGCATGTCAAGTTGTTTTGGGTTATTGTGGATTGAATGTATGGTCGACTACTTTGGATACAAACTCACCCAGTTGGGCGTATGGCAGTCACATTGCTTTGGTATTTGGTTACTTCCTATGTGATAATGATGATAAGTAGTGCATCATACCAAGGTATTTCATCTCAAATTCAGAAGCCAATGCATGCTTGCATTCAACAATAATACTTTCTGAACTGATGAGGACTAATTCATCAACATATAGGACCAAAATCAGGCACTTGTCACCAACAATGTTGTAGTATAGGTTGTGATAAACAACACTCTTTTTGAATCCCAAACTCATAAAGTATCCATCAATATTTTCATACCATGCATGAGGTGCCTACTTTAGTTCATACAAAGCTTTCTTAAAGCTGCACACATGAGACTCCTTCTCATGTGTCACTGATCCGAAATCGGATTCAGAAGGCTGTCAGGGCATGAAAAATGCTCAAAAATGAAAGTGCTCGAAATCCGACGAAACCAGCACCATTGCGTCCGTCTCGTCTTCCTGATTCCGGTGGTATAATTTTTATGTCAAACAGAGTCCGTATGAAGAAGATATCGCATTCTGTCCGCCGAGCCAAACAGGAAAATTTTGGGATGCTGACTGTACCTGTTCGTACAGTCCGTATAGCCACGTGGAGGGTCGTACCATCATGCTGATGTGGTAGAGGAATGATGTGGCACATTTTGGTTGGATGCTCGTGGACCAGTAACGAGTTGACACATTTTGTATGGAAGCGAATGAGAAGAGGACACGTGGCCCAATGCTTGGGCGCCACGTGTCTCTTATTTGAATGGCTTAAATTTGCTTTGTAAAAATATTGGAGGCCGCGGGGTTTGACCCCCGGACCTTCCCACAACACAAAGCCTTTGAAACACTCTGCTAGCCAACATATCCACACTTGCTCCTTGTTATATGTACATTCGCATATGTATTTAAACTTATGTTTTGTAATGTATGGAAAAGGGGCGGGTCGGGGCTTAGCCCCGACCCATAACATAAAGTTTTAAACCATAACATATAGTTATATGTTATAATGCGCGGGGTTTCAAATATGCATTGTATATTATATATAATGTGTTAATATAATTCGCATGGGGATTATAACCTATGGTTTAAATTACAACGGTTATATATAAGCCCACAGGTCCAATGTAAAGTCCATACGACCAAGTGCAAGTGCGCGAAAGGGGTAAGGCCAGCGCTAGCCTAAAGGGCTAAGCGCTTGGCCATATTACACCCATGTGACCGTTTAAGAGGGCGCGTGCTATGCCAAAAGGGGCTTATCCCGTATTTCAACTACCATATGGTTACAAAGTGGGTTTTATAACCACTTTGGCATTTTTAAATGTAATTAACTCATAATTGGGAGTTATTGGGCTTTTTTAGAGCCTAATTCTTGGGAGGAAGTTGGAGATTGACAAACAACTTTCCCAACTATTTAACCAAGGCCATGTTGAGGCCATTGGGTCAGATTTTGAAGCCTTTGGAGAGCTTTTGGACGGTTTTGGAGAGCAGAGATGCTGAGGCAAAGCCAGGTCTAAGCCAGTT
>JASDQU010332685.1:0-10475 GCA_032191745.1 Picea mariana | reverse complement strand
GCCTCCCCAGCCTCCCCCGGCGCCTCCCCCGCAGCCTCCCCAGTCGCCGCCGGCCTCCCCCGCCGCCTGCCCCGGTGCCTCCCGCGCCGCCTCCCCAGTCGCCGCCCGCCTCCCTGTCGGTGCCTCCCCCGCCGCCTCCGCAGTCGCCGCCGGCCTCGCCGTCGTTGCCTAACGTTGATGTGTGCAGTAGTTGAGAGACATGATTCTCGGTGCCTAACGTTGATGTGTGCAGTAGTTGAGAGATGCAGTCTGTCTTTCCTTTCCCCCGTAGTTGTGTAACATGTAATATGTATTAATAATGAGGCGGCAAGTAAAATTGCCTCAAAGGATGTGAGGTTGTGATAGTCATGGCTTATACAATGTTGCATATATAGTGAGACTTAATAGACTTGAGCTTTTCGTTACATGTGCTCTATATGCTTATCCATTTCATACAGTGTCAGAGTTAATAGACTTGAGCTTTTCGTTGATGTGCTTTACACCTTAACATTTTTATATGCGTATCGATTTTGGCAACGAGAGTTGACATTTCAAGGCCTTCTATTTTTATTTTAAGGTTACTTTCAATAATATGATACATAGTTTTATTTTATTTCTTTTTAAATAATTAAATTATGCTTAAAGTCTTTTTATTTGGTAAAATTATACTAACTTTTATATTTTTATTTTATTTGTTTTTTTAATAATTCATTTATGTTTAAAGGCCTTTTTTATTTTATTTGGTAAAATTATAATAACTTTTATATTTTTATTTTCACATTTTTAAATTAAATATAATATTGTATTGTCAAAATTATTATTCATATAAAATTTGTCAAATAAAATAACAATTACTAAAATTTATATTTTTAAAACTAAAATAAATATAAAAATATATTATCTTATAAAACTCTAACTTTTAATGTTTTCATAAATAAATATATTTTTATGTGTATTTTTTTTTAGATTTAAGTGTGTGAGAACTTTCCAAATATCCTAAGTTTTGAGTGGACATTCTACCCATCATTAGGGGACAATAACAACTTTAAGAATGATAAAAAACAATATATTGGGGAGAGAAATAAATGATATGAAATATTCTCCTTGGAGAGAGAAGTTGAAAAAGATTAAAAATAGAAGTGTAAATAGAGAAAGGTTAAAGAAGGGTGAGAAACCCATTGAGCGAAATAATAAATCCATAAAATATTCTAGAATAAATTAAACAAGTGAAAAGAATGATAAAGATTTAGAAGATAAAAGGAGAAATAAGATGAAGAGTTACATAAAGTAAATAAAATCAAAGGAAAAATGATAAAGAAGGGAGATAAATGACTTATGGTGAAATGATAAATAAATTGTAAATAAAATTAAAATGTAATTAATAGGATTCAAAAATTAATATGAACCTTAATGAGTTAAAATTTGTGACGAAACATTAATAAAAGTTTTGAAAAAGGTAAGAATGATAGAAATGTTGGATTATTGAGGGGGGATCAGTAATGAGAAATTATTCCAATTATTAATCCTTTAAACTGTAATGTATATTCTTTTACTTATTCAACCATGTTCATTTGTTCATCATCACAAGCATTAACATTCACCAGTACATAATAAACAATAACAAACACATCCACACAATGCATAGTACATCAATATTTGCGTGGAAACCCAATGCGGGATAAAACCAAATAATTATTTTCTTATATGTCAAGAATTACATTAAAGGAAGCAACTTCCAATTCTCCAACTAAAAATGGAAGGAGGTTCCAACCCCCTAGTTTCTCAGGCTACAACCTGAGGGAAGCTCGAACTCTCCAATTCTCTGGCTACAACCAGAAGGAGACTACAATCCCCATTGTTCTCCAGCTACAACTGGAAGGTGTCTACAACCACCTATCATTGCCCTATCTAACCACCCTAAAATATAAGTAGAATGATGGAACGAGTGTCACACTGTCACTATGGGATATATTGATGTAATCATGTAGCAATCTATGCCACTGACCTGTAATCAACCTCTGCCATTTTCTTGTAACCAACCAATACATGCGCCTTGCATGTACCCACAAAAGTAAATACACCAACAACATGTACCAATACTCTCATCAATATATCATATTTGATAACATAGATCTCATACCCAAAATCATAAGAATATCACTCAAACCATCTGCCAATCAATGCACATCAATCATGTACGTCAACCATGTACATCAACACTATACAAAGATAACCAACAACATGTACCAATCATGTATCAACAACAATCCAAACAATGCCTCAATAAGATGTATCAAGATCACCATGTACTTCAAGTATGCATATCATCCATATACCCAATCATATACCTCTACCATATACAAATAACACACACCAAGATAACCAACAACATACCTCTAGCGATGCACCACACTCTCCATAAACCAAATACCATATATCCTCACATCAACCATATGCCACAACCTCATTGTTATACAACCTCTATCTGTACCAATAACTTCAACAACATACCTCAACCAAAAACCCTCAAACATGAACCAATACTAAACTTCAGTAGATCTACCTCAGATCAACTCTACAGGAAGCGCTAAACTTCTAAGAGGGCATCCAACAAATTTACAAGAAAAACCTTCAACCAGATTCATAGATTCAACACTACAAATATGAAAACCACAACTTTTTCATCTTGTTGTCACGATTATGTTGTCATGAATCTATTGCTTCTATTTTTCTGTCACAATTTCTCTTCCGTACTTTTCTTGCCGCGTTTTTTTTGCTGCACTTTTCTTGCCGTGATTTTTTTGCCCCAGTTTTTTAGCCATACTTTTCTTGCCACAATTTTTCTCCCGCACTTTTGTTGTGGCACTTTTCCTGCCGCGATTTTTTAGACACACTTTTTCTGTCACACTTTTCCTACTACAGTTTTTATTCTGCAATTTTTCTATCGCACTTTTCCTACCACAATTTTTCTGCTACACTTTTTATGTCACACTTTTTGTGCCGCAATTTTCCTACAACGGTTTTTTTGTGACACTTTTTTTGCCACACTTTTATTATTACACTTTTTCTCTATCAATAATACCCTCCCAAATAAACCTTCACAAAATATATATTCAATGATATTTAATAGGTGCTAATGGGAGACCCTTGCTCTCTTATTTATACTCTCCAAGTAGTTTCCTCTAGAAGTATCAACTTTTGTCCACTTAACCACTTTGTCCACTTAACTTAACCACTTTCAACAAATGGTAAGTTATGAACTCCTAGTTGCAACTAACTTTATTATTTAATTAATTTCTTTTGCAACCACTTTCACTTATCTATAAATAGTAAACTCACCACTTATTGTTCCAACCACTTTATTATTTAAATAATTTATCTTTGCAACCAATTTGATACTTTATTGTTTACACTAGCACAACTACAAACTCATGGCTAGTGAACGCCGAAAGGTTTCAATATTAAAATTCCCAACAAAGTAAAAATACGACACGTAGTTAAAGAAAACCCTAATTGACACCAGGTACATGAAAATCCTTGGTTCAGTAAATAATCAACTCAACAGATGATGCAGTAAATAATTTGATTTGTTTAAGTTAAATTTACTAAGCACATTTACATATTTAACATTTTTAGGTATTGTTTTCACAATAGGCTAGTTGGGAAGGGATAATATGAAAGGGTTGCAATAATGGATGCTACCATTAGTAGGTGTAGGTGTATGGTAGATATGGTAAACGTGCCAGAAATGTAAATTTATAAAAAAAGTAAATATTGAAGTAAATTTATAATTTCAAGTAAGTTTGTTAGTCATTTGAACATGGCAATTAGATGGTCACACAATAATTTTTTAATCATGTTAAGTAAATGTTAAAAAGTAAACATGTAAACGAATGCCCTAAAAAATGCAACAAAGTTATGAACATGAGATTCCATTCATCGATTTGGAAGGATGACCAAGAATATGCCAACATATTTAATTGATAACCATACGATTGGAATTTATTGTTAAAAGATGATTGAATGTGCCCATTTCCAATAGGTGTATGTCTTTTGCCGTAATAATTTATCTTTACTCACAACTTATTTCTACAACAAACTTTTCTATAATTATTCAATTCATAATTTCTTTTCCTTTAACTAACTACTTGTTGCAACCACTTTATTATTTAATTTATTTCTTGGTCAACCACTTTGACTATTCAATCTTCTCATCACAACTACTTTACCATAATTACCAAACTAACAATGTATATGTTTGTTACAAAACAATGGCACATGTTGATTACAAGTCAGTGGCACAGATTAGTAGAGGCTTACAACAATATATCTCACAGTGACAACGTGACAATGGTTTCATCATTCTACTTATATTTCAGGGAGGTTATACAGGGAAATGATAGGTGGTTGTAGCCACCTTTCATTTGTATATGGAGAACATAGGGGGTTGTAGTCTCCTTCTAGTTGTAGCTAGAAAATTGGGGAGTTGGAGCTTCTCTTGTGATGTAGCCTAACAAAATAGGGGGTCAGAGCCTCTTTCCAGTTGTAGTTGGAGAATTGGAAGTTGGTGCTTATTTGAATGTAATTCTTGAGATATAAGAAAAACATTCTGTGGCTTTCTCCCGCATTGGCTTTCCACATAAATATTGATGTATTATGCATTGTGTGGATGTGTTTGTTATTGTTTATTATGCACTGCTAAATGGTAACGCTTATGATTTAGTAAGATATTGATGATGAACATATGAACATGGTTTAATAGTAAAAGAATATGCATTTTGGTTTAAGGGATTAATAATTGGTATAATTTTTCGTTACTGATTCACCCGCCCCTCCTCTCAGTAATCCAACAATTGTTACCATAGTAGGTTCCTTCAAGAAAAAGTTTAACCATTGGAAGGAGATCATGGATTATTATGGGAATGGAGTACAACTTTTTAATGGTCACAATGGTTTAAAGTATGAGATATAGAGTGGAAGGACGAAATTATTTTTAAATGTGAAAGTGTATGATATTTGATAATCAGTTGTTATAGGATATGATAGTTCAAAAAGATAAAATACTACAATAAAGAAGGAACTGAAATAAAATAACAAAATTGCAATGGATTTCATTTTGGAAGGAGTATATGATTCAATAAAAGACAAAGTGGGTAAATGTTCATCAACTAGAGAAATTTGGGATAAGTTACAAAATATTTATTATTCAACCATCACAGAGTCAAAGAATGTTAAAGAAGATGCAGGTACATATCAAGAAGAAAGATTGTAACGTCCCCGACCATCAACCCACTTGTCGGGCAACAGAATGACGAGGAAAAATTCCCATACTTATATAGTATGCATTTAATGAAGTTAAATTGATTAAAAAAGTAAACATATAATTACTACTAACATACAGAATTAATGGAATCAACAGTAAATATCATCGCAATAGAATACATGATAATATTGCAAGCATCATAGACATGCATTTTAATTGAAATTAAACACATGCATATACTTATCTTTGAGACTGTAGTAACTCCACTAACCATGTGCAGACCTTCCGCGAACCTCCCAGCCTTAGACCACATTGGTCATCATACTCAACAGTGGGTCACCCCCAAGTTGGGACTAAGCTCCACCTAAGGCAAGGGAATCCTAGACTAGGTTGAGGTTATAGGAAAGTTGCACAAAGAAACCCGAAGGATTCTCTTCATGAGCCTTCTTATGCCCACTACTCATGGAATCTCATTCCCCACATGTGTGTTCCACCTGGGAGTATACACCTTCAGAAGCATAGTCCATCGGTGCTTCACCTCCCCTCTAGGCCTCGACAATAGATCGGATCAGGAACTCTCAGATCTCCATAGGTGGTGCTAGAATCTCTCTGGAAGAAAACCACTTCCCCAATAGACTCCCTCACCTGGAGAGACTTGATCACAGTCATGACAACCCAATTCTTCCACCAATTTCCAAATCCATTCCTACAAGTTCAAGGTGACAGGAAATGACAAAAAATTGGTTTAAATCACAGGTGACAACAACAACATGAAAATGGGGTGTGGAAAAAGGAAACATAAACAGGCCACTAAAACACAACACAGTTCAAGTAACACCCATTTCCAGGATATGTGACAAGCAATTCATGCAAAGGTCGAACACAAACTCAATAGTTTGAGCAAAGAATGTATCATCTTCTCAAGAAAATATCACAGGCTTCGGGTTTCAGAGCTGTGTGAGGCTTACAAAACTCAGACACAGAGATCCCTTGGTTTAGACAACAGACAACCGAATGGAGGAAAAACCCCCCTCATGGCTCAATTCTTGGGTTAAATTACATGTGTCAGGGCTGAAACATGTCTCCCATGAGGCTGCATGCACTCCATTAGAATGTGTTCCATTTTTCACACATTCCCCCTAGCAGGAAATTAGGATAAAAACATACATATCATATAGCTTAGCACTTAGCATCTCTTTCCAACCTTTCAGCCCCTAGGCTCAACACTTAGCATCTCTTTCCAACCTTTCAATCCCTTTTCCCTTACCCATATTGTGGAAGATTATTCCCCCATCACTCTTTCTTCATGGTTGGTCTACACGCAGTCATGTTTATTCTTTATTAATTTTATGCATATTACATATACAAAAACAGACTTCTAGCCTTTAACACATAGGCTCTCCGACCTAATATACACATAAGCCCACCAACTTATCAATACTTGACTCTCCATCCAACAAAACATGATTTACAATTCATAAACATGATTACCACAGGGATTGTCCTTGGGGATATTACAATCCCCTCCTTTTATTTTTGCACTGTCCTCAGTGCAACTCTTTACACAACATCAACAAGATTTTCAAAATCTTCAAAAATATGTGGGTATTCTTCCCACATAGCATCGTCATGCTCCCATATTGCGTTCTCAGGATCATACCAGGTCCACTGGACCTTTACAATCCCTATGGCTCGATTCTGAAGCTGTTTACTTTTCTGGTCCAATATGTGAACATGATGCACTTGCAGGACACCTTCTTGCTCCACCTGAATCACATTCCAATTGATTACATGATTAGCATCAAGTATATATTTCTTAAGAAATGGAGCATGAAACACATTATGTACATTTATGGATGTAGGTAATGAAAGCATATATGCAAATGGCCCAATCCTTTCTAAGATTTCAAATGGCCCACAAAATCTGGCTGCCAACTTGGCGTAGTTTCCCAGCTTCAGGGAACATCTATTGGCTTTTACTTTTAGGAAGACATGATCACCAACTTTAAATTCCCTATGGGTTCTGTTCTTATCAGCATAACTCTTCTTCTTGTCTTGGGTAGCTTTCAAATTTTTCTTAATTTTTAGCATTTGATCTTCCATTTCCTTGAGCAACTCTGGCCCAACTACTTCCCTATCAGCTAGATTATCCCAAATGACTGGATTATTTCACTTTTTGTCATAAAGTTCTTCAAATGGGATCAATTTCAATGATTCTTGATACCCATTGTTGCAGGTGAATTCTACCAAATGTAGGTAGTCTTCCCATTTCGATGGTTTGTACATCACATGCATCCTTAGTATGTATTATATTACTTAATTGACCCTCTCTTTCTACCCATCGAACTCAATATGATAGGCTATAATAAAGTTCAGATTCGTTTTAAACCCCTTGAATAACCCTTTCTAGAAATTTGAGGTAAATTTCAGGTCTGTGTAAGACACAATTGTCTTAGGGATTCTATTCAATCATGTTACTTCCCTCACAAAGATGTCGAAAACATATACTACCTTGTGATTAGTCTTTAACATAATCAAATGGGAAGCTTTCGTAAGCTTTTCCACCACCACCATAATTGAATCATGTTGCTTGCCTGTTCTGGGCAATCCTATGATGAAGCCCATTGTCACTGCCTCCCACTTCCACTCATGAATGGGTAAGGGTTGCAGCAACAGTGTTGGGTTTCTGTGCTAAGCTTTAACCTTCTAGCACTCCATACATTTGGTGTTGTATTCAACAATCTCCTTCTTCATACCTGGTGAGAAATAATGGCTCTCGACTACTACCACAATTTTATGATATCCAGGGTGCCTTGCATGAGGCACATTATATATTTCATGAAAAATCATACGTTTCAAGTCTTGGACATTAGGTATATAAATTTTGTTCTTTTACAAAAGTCTTCAATCTGTTTCCAATTTATGATTTTCCACTTTCTGTGGCATCTTGCCTTGTTGTATCTTTTCTACCAGCTCCATGTACTACAAATCTGCATTTGCAACTTCCAAAATTATGCCCTTTATATCATTTCGGTACGTGATAATGGATCTAGAATGTAATTTATGTACTCTCCAACTGAGTGAATCGTCCACTTTGTTCTCCTTCACTTTGATATGCTTGATATCAAAATCATACTCACACAGAAACTCTAGCCACCTACTCTCCCTAGCATTCAAGGTTGGCTGATCAAACAGATACTTCAAACCATTATAGCTTATCCTTAGCTTGAACCTCCTTCCCATGAGGTAATGCCTCCATTTCATTAGAGCATGTAATATTGTTTCCAACTCGAAATGATGAGTTTCATAGTTCCTTTTGTGTTCTTTCAACTTTCTAGATTCATAACAAATTACAAATCCATTTTGACTGAGGACCACTCCAAGTCCTTATTTCCACACATCAATGCACACCATGAAATCTTCATTTGGATCTACAATCTTCAAGATTGGAGAATTGGTTAACAATTTCTTCAATTGTTGGAAGCTTTTCTCACAATCCTCTATCCATTGAAACTTTTTATCCTTCCTTTGCAAGGAAGTGATAGGGTGAGCTATCCACGAGAATCCTGCAATAAAACTTATGTGGTAACTAGATAGACACATAAAGGATCTTACTTCTATTACATTCATTGGTGCTGACCATTCTCTAATGGCCTCAATATTCTCAAAATCTACAACTATCCCATCCTTCCAAATAATATGCCCCAGGTAATGGATCTGCTCCTCATAAAATGAGCACTTGCTCAACTTGGCATATAGCTGGTGCTCTCTTAGCACTGGAAACACCATCCTCATATGTTTCTCATGCTCTTCCTTTGACTTGTAATACACCAATATATCAACCAGGAAGACTATGACAAAGTTGTCTAGACAGTCCCTGAATACACCATTCATTAGGCACATAAAAATAGCGAGTGCATTTGACAACCCAAATGGAAGCACTATAAACTCATAGTTGTTAGAATATAGAAGAGGGTTTGCTCATTTTACCATTGACGATACCTTCGTCACCCAACCACAGGTCGAATCCTCCCTTCGAGCACCTTAACCTTGACCTGAGAATTCCTCTGAAATAAAACCCTAGGTTAGATATCCAAACAAAGAGTAGCACATCAATCCCCAAGGATAGCGCATCACAAAAGACTGATCATATGTTCCAAACCCTAGCCAAGAGATATCCAAGCCAATACTGAAACTAGTTGTTGCTGCAGCTGCAACTGCAACCCTCCTCCAAACCTGTGCACCAGAATGCAACTGCAGTGCGCACCAACTGGGAAAACTGCAGTCCTGAGATGATACAAATGAGAATTGGTGCCATGTATTTATAGTAATCCTGCCAGTTTGTTGGGGCTGACTTCTCCTTCTGGGTATGTGTCTGTTCAGTATATTATTATTAATTATGGCCGACTTCTTCTCTTGGAGGATAATAGCCTAATATAAATTATATTCTTGAGCCGACAAGGGTTCTAGGGTTATTGGCCAACTCATTAGGGTCTCTCTTGCTTCCCAGATTCTTCTATTCTCGTCAGGTTCACACGTGGGGGTAAATACCTCCCACAACTACCATAATATTAACACTCCCTCCTAGCTAGAGAGGTATTTATAGGTAATGGACTTGAGCAGAAAACATACCATTTACCCGGTAGCATCAATATAGTCATCTACATTATTTCATGACTAGACCATGAGCATCACCATCACCATCAGCTGCATCATCTCTCGAAACCATACTTCATATGAGTAGTTAGATATGATGTTGGATAAGTCACTCTCACCATGGAGTGATACAAGAGGAGTAAAAGCTCTGAACTGTTTTTCGTATGGAAAATCTTCATTCATCATTCATCTGAATGATCATCTCCAATAGTCTGTTGATAGTCTTCAAGGAAATTAGAACAAGGATAGAACACACATGTGTCTATTCATAGTAGTACACAACTACAATCCAGTGGTTAACTACCACATCAAGTAACACACAAGTACTTGATCAGCAACGTAGTTGCGAGTAGTGAGACACATTCACTACAGTAGTCCTCATCTACTGTCATATAGTCTTCATAAAAAACATCTGAGAGAATCCTTCATAGAAACAATGTTATGATAAAAACTGTATCATATGGGCCAATATTTCACTCACGTCTATGAGATTTGAAAGAATGTCTGCCACCACAGTAGTCTTCATCTACACAGAAACAATGTTATCATAAAAATTGAATCAACTGGGCCAATATTT
>JASDQU010332684.1:0-12789 GCA_032191745.1 Picea mariana | reverse complement strand
GATGTTGATGTGTTCCTTGCTTCTGACCTAGTTGTTAGACGTAAAGCAAGATGATTCTATGACCTTGTTGTTAGACGTAAAGAAAGATGTGACTGACACTGAGCTACCAGCTTATCAGCTGTGACATTGAGCTAGTGTAGTACTATGATGTGCCAGCCTAGTGTTGTATTGAGGTAACATTTTATTGATACATATTGATGCAGATGATGACGGCATTCTTTCGAGAATGATGATGCTACCAATGAAGAAAAATCTCGATGAAACGTAAATTTGCTAGCCAATGTTTCAAGATGATATTGGCGATATTGTCCTCCTGATGCCACCGATGATGCAGACCTCTCTCGCCTGATACTGTTGAAAAATACCCTTTTTGTTAAGGGGGAGTGTTAAAATAATGTAACTGCAAAGAGTATTCTTATTAGTATTGTCATTTTATTCATAGTATTAATCCCCATTGTGGATTAATCATGTAGGTAATTGTATTAGGACCAAATCCCCTTTTGCGGATTGGTCATCAGACAATTGTAATAGGCAGAATAAGAAGTAGGCCTCGACAGTTATTATTGAGACCCAGAATTAAATTAAAGGTGGGTTTACCCACCCATAGTGAGAGGTCAGCCCTGCCAGTGAAACCCTTTCACACATGCCAGTCTTGTATATATAGGGAGGATAGCGCCTCACTTTAACACACAACTCACTTGCTCATTCTCTTATGAGGCAAGCTGCGATTACCAGTTGGAGAAAGGGAGAAGAGTGGCACATCTTTTGCAGAGGACTATCTGTATTGGTTTGAGTTATCTCTTGAACATTGTATTGGCAATTTATGATAAGGAAGTTTTTGTTGGGTTTTCTTCCCCTAGAGGGTTTCCCAGGATAAATGTTGTGTCTCTTGTGAATGTGTATTTCTTAGTGATCTTGTTCTTATGTTACTCTTATCTATTGAAATGCAAAGAACTATAATAATGGCATAAACATTAACACAGAGATCTATCGTTACGTGCATAAACCCGCGGTTGAGGGATTCATACACGCACGAAATACAAGTGGTACTTAAGCGCACATCTGTTGGCCACCCTTGTAACCCCTGTTGGTACCCCTTCGAGTGGTAGTGCATCAGACAGCACCTGTGTATAGATCAGCCTAGATTACCTGAAGCCCTCTTTAGATAAACCGATTGACCGCCTGACTGCGATAGTGTCATCGAGAACAACACTCGGGGAGATACTCTCTAGTACCTGGGTAGTCGGGTAGTAAGGCTAAGGGTACGGTCTATCCTCTTTAGTTAGTGCCCTGAGATATTGTGTCGAGTACTACTGTTGGACCCCGCACGTATATCAAAGAGTGATAGCACAGGGCAAACCCTTGTCTGTAGAACCCTTGAATACCTAACCCTTGGGGACAGAAACATAAAAAAATTAGAACAGACAAGATCTATTACCACGCAACTGTGTTTGGGTTGCCAAGTAAATACACATTTCTTTCTAGTTAAGCATTTGGGCATTTCCTCTTTGCAGTATTCTTCAGACCGGACGTTAAAAAAAAAAAAGTCTAGAAATTTTTTCACCATTATTTCAGCCCTGTTCCATTGGATTCATCTCTTCACCCTTATCACATTCATTCATATCATTTTTTGGAAAATAATTTGACCCCACCCGCTCCTTTCTAGTTCCCCCACCCTCATGTCCCATACCCGTAGCCAAGACTTGGAAGCTCGCTTCAACACCTTGCAATCTAGTCTCATCAAAACCCAACAAGAAGTGAAACAACTCAATGCCAATGTTGCACCCATTAATACAACCATGCAGTCCTCAATGGAGGAAATCAAACAAAACCTCACCACCCAGCTTGAATCAGTCTTTTCAGCACTCTGCACCAAACTACATATCTCTACAAATAACCCTTCCTCTTCCTCACCTCGACATCCTGAAGGTGACCATTCCTCTCATTCCAATAACTTTCAGAACCATCACTTTCAACATGAACTACGCCTTTCGCGGGTGGATGTGACCAAATTTGATGGCTCATACCCCACTGGTTGGGTAACCCAAATGGAACATTATTTCTCTTTATACGGAATTACAGATGACTTGGCCAAACTCCGGTATGGTGTTCTCCATCTAGATCAAGAACGTTGGCAATGGTGGCAATGGAGAAAAAAATCTCGTCAAGGGTATATTTTTTGGACACAATTTGTGGCAGAGATTTATGAACGCTTTGACACTGAAACCAACCATTTGGGTCGTTTGAAAAAGCTGAAACAATTAGGAATAGTGGAAGACTTTATAGTTGCCTTTGAGCGCCTGGCTTTTAGAACAGAGGGCATGTCTGATGCCTTTTTCCGAGAGTGTTTTATCAGCGGCCTCAAGGATGAAATTCGAGCCCATGTCCTCATGGCTCGGCCTGAGAGTTGGGTGGAGGCTACCAAAAGAGCTAAAGAAGCACAACAGGTTGTATCTTCTCAAAATCACAAACCCTCCTTCATCCCTCGCCCTAAACCAATAAATCCCATTACTCCCTCTACTCCATTAAAGATCCAAAAATTGACCCGGGCTGAAATGGTTGAATGCCAACTCAAAGAACTTTGTTATAATTGTGATGACAAATATTTCTTGGGCCACAAGTGTAAAGAACAAAAGATTTTTATGGCCATCTCCGAGGAGATTTCAGAAGAAGATGAAGAAACTCCCTCTATGTCTGAATCACCTGAATCCACTGACATAACCCCTCCCTCAGACCCTCCCAAAGTAGAACCAGTCATTTCCCTCAATGCTCTCACTGGCTTCTCTGCTCCCCAAACCCTCAAGCTAATCAGTTACATCAAGCATCGAAAGGTCATCATTCTGGTTGATAGTGGTAGCACCCATAATTTTATTCATCGCCGCATTGCCCAAGAAACTCATTGCTACATCCATGTCGTCAATAATTTCCAAATCATGATTGCCAATGGTGGTTCCATGAAATGTGGAGGGCGGTGTGAAAATTTGTGTCTCCAAATTGGTGACTACCACTTGAAATCCCATATGTTTGCTATCGACATGGGAGGTTGTGACATTGTCTTGGGTGCAGACTGGATAAGGACTTTGGGTCCCATTCTCATGGATTTTAAAGACTTAACCATGAAATTCGACCAAGAGGACCACCAATATAAGTTCTAAGGCATCACTGTTGGTTCACTTCAGATCATTAGTTCCCATCGCATGGAAAATCTTCTCAAAAAGGGTCATTATGGTGTTTTCACCCAACTCCATGCCATACAAGCAACAGAGACACCTTTTGTACTGCAAGACCTCCAAGCCATCCTTTCTAAACATCAATTGGTCTTTTCCACTCCCCAATGCCTCCCTCCTTCCCGTGGTGGTCATGATCATTCCATTCCCCTTGTACCAGGAAGCCTTCCTCCCAATATCCATCTGTATCGTCACCCCTTTTCCCAAAAAAATGAAATTGAAAAAATGGTCCATGAACTCCTTAATGCAGGCGTTATCCACCCTAGTACGATTCCCTATTCATCTCCTATGGTCATGGTCCTGAAGAAAGAAGGTTCTTGGTGAATGTGTCCTCACTTTCATGCCATCAACAAACTTACCATCAAAAACAAATTCCCCATTCCTGTCATTGATGACCTCCTGGATGAATTGAGTGGTGCCCAATTCTTCACTAAACTGGATCTTCATTTGGGCTACCACCAGATACGTATGAAAGAGGCAGATATTCCCAAGACTGCCTTTAGAACTCATGAGGGCCACTATGATTTTTTGGTCATTCCCTTTGGCTTGTGTAATGCCCCCTCCACCTTCCAAAGCCTCATGAATCATGTCTTTCGTCCTTTTATATGCCATTTTGTCTTAGTTTTCTTTGATGATATCCTCATCTATAGAAAAACCTGGACAGACCATCTTGATCATGTGGATCGAGTTCTCCATCTACTCTCTCAGCACCAACTTTTCCTGAAACAATCTAAATGTGCTTTTGGTGCCACAGAAGTAGAATACTTGGGTCATCTGGTTGGCAAAGATGGCATCAGGGTGGATCCTAAAAAGATTGAAGCTATGTAAGACTGGCCTCACCCAAAGACTCGTAAGAGCTTGCGTGGATTTCTAGGCTTAACAGGGTATTATCACAAGTTTGTTAAGAATTATGGGAAGATTGCAGCACCTCTCACTGCTCTCCTCAAAAAGAACTCTTTCACTTGGACTCCAGTTGCTGCTCAAGCTTTTCAAACCTTGAAGATGGCCATGTGCACCACTCCAGTCCTCGCCTTTCCCGATTTCAAAAAGACCTTTGTGTTGGAATGTGATGCCTCAGGGAAAGGAATTGGTGTTGTCCTTATGCAAGAGGGTCGACCTTTGGCCTTTACCAGCAAGCAGTTATCTGAAAGAAATCTGGGCAAATCCATCTATGAAAAGGAAATGTTGGCTATTTTGCACGTCATGGATCTGTGGCGTCCTTATCTATTAGGGAAATGGTTCCAAATTAAGACAGACCATCAAAGCCTAAAGTATTTTCTAGAACAACGCATTTCCTCCCCAGAACAACAAAAATGGGTGACTAAACTCGTTGGATATGATTATGAGATCATTTATAAGAAAGGCAAAGACAATGTGGTTGTGGATGCACTTTCCCGAAAATATGAAGATGAAGGATCCCTTTTTTCTCTTTCATTCATTGTACCAGATTGGCTCCAAGCCGTTTGCCAAGAATGGCTACAAGACCCTAAAAGTTCGTAGTTAATCCAACAGTTGCAGTCCA
Organism: Picea mariana; assembly: GCA_032191745.1. Classification (NCBI taxonomy): domain Eukaryota; kingdom Viridiplantae; phylum Streptophyta; class Pinopsida; order Pinales; family Pinaceae; genus Picea; species Picea mariana. Next base: position 8,040 of record JASDQU010332684.1, on the reverse strand, counting down.
ATGCTCCAGCTTCCCCAGGGTACTCTTGGCTCCATGAGGAACTTCGATACAAAGGCCATTTGTATTTAAGTAAACAATCAAAGCTTAAATCCACGGTACTTTCTGAGCTTCATGCTACACCCACAGCAGGGCACTCTGGGTTCACCAAAACCTATGACAGGGCCAAACGTTCCTTTTTCTAGGATGGTATGAAACAGGACATTCGTAATTTTGTAGCTAAATGTGACGTGTGTCAACGCAACAAGGGAGAAACAATCAAATCGTTGGGCACACTACAACCATTTCCGATTCCACCTGCTATTTGGAAGGATATCTCTATGGTTTTATTACCGACTTACCCAAATCAGGAGATAAATCCGTCATTATGGTGGTTGTTGATCACCTTTCCAAGTACGCTCATTTCTGCACCCTTCAACACCCGTTTACAACATCCACGGTGGCTCAAATCTTCATGGATCAGGTCTTCAAGCTTCATGGCATGCCACACTCTATTGTTTTTTATCGCGACCCAACTTTCACAAGCAATAGTTGGCAAGAACTGCTCAAGATACAAGGCACAGAATTGCATCTTAGCACAGCTTATCATCCCCAGACTGATGGCCAAACTGAAGTTGTCAACAAGTGTTTGGAAACATATTTGAGGTGGTTTTCCTCGGAAAAGAAAAATCAGTGAGCTCAATGGTTTCCCCTAGCTGAATGGTGGTACAACACTTCATACCATACAGCTACACGCATGACTCCTTTTGAAGCGGTATATGGACAGAAGCCACCTTCAGTTCTCTCATACTTATTGGGTGCCTCGAAGGTCCAGGCGGTTGACCTAATTCTTACAGCTCGAGAGGCCATTCTCCATACCCTCAAAGAGAATTTGGTCATGACACAGAATCACATGAAGCAACAAGCAAATCAAGGTCGCTCTGAACATCAATTTGCAGAAGGGGATCAGGTGTTTCTTCGACTGCAACCTTACAAGCAAACTTCCCTCAAGGTCGAGCATTGTCTGAAGCTAGCGCCCAAATTTTATGGTCCTTATATCATGCTCAAGCGTGTGCGACAAGTCACCTATCAGTTAGCTTTGCCCAGCCATTTGAAGCTACATCCTGTTTTTCATGTTTCATTCTTAAAGAAGGTGATTGGAGCTAAGTGCTAAATTCAAACCAACCTTCCAGAGTTAGCTGAAGAAGGATCCATTTGGCTACAACCAGAAGCAGTTTTGGACCAGCGTGAGTGTTTCCTACGTCAGAGAACCATCAAGGAAGTGTTAGTCCATTGGAAAGTTACAACTCCAATAGACGCCACTTGGGAACCAGCTACCATTCTGCAGCAATTTACTCATCTCAAGCCTTGAGGACAAGGTTGTTTTTAAGGGGGCGGACATGTTAGGGTCCTAACCCGCACATAGGTAGAACAATATATTTGGATGTAATAAAGGTCAATATTAATAAGGTCTTTCGATAAAATAGAATAAGGTAGATGTAAGAAGACCTAATAGAAGCTTCCGCTTCTAGAAGGATCTTCCTCTAGATGCTTCTTTTTAGTATAAATAGGAGTCGAGGGTATGAGAACCCTAGCTTGGATATTATTGTAATAGACCTCTGCTCAACTGGAGGTTTCCCCCTCGAAGAGGCCCATGAACATTGCTTTCAGATTCAAAGTGTTATTTTTTTTGTTATTCTTATATCATTTCAGTGTTATTGTGGTGAATGTTCTGGTTATATTGTTGTTATTCTGCCATTACTAGCATTTTATTTATGTTCTACATACATTTTATATCTGGTATATTACAGTAAATGAAAAGATAATGGTATGAATTCTGAGTAAGACCATTAATATCAGTAAAATACAGTGTTATGGGTTCAATATCAACTAGGCTCCTAGCCTTCAAGTCAATATTCAAGCGAATATTCAAGTATTTTGGCCAAAGCAGTTTCCTACAGAAGTTTGCAGCGCTTGTCAGCTATTTTTCATGTATCGCGCTACAAACCAGTTGATCCTCAATGAGTAAGAGGTCAAGTCACATTTGAATTCCTTTTTGGTCAGAGAAGAAGGTGACTCAAAGTCCAACTGTTATTGAAGACTCTAGAAGATGATTGTCATCCTCGAGCAAGCATGTGGAGCTGTCGAAGACTTAGTTTAGGAGGTGGATTTGATTCCATGAAAATAGGATCTAGATCCTAAGATTTTGTAAATAGATTAGATCAAAGCAATTATGTAGCTATCTGATCCGTATTTAGAGAATCTCGATTAAGTTGTAAATTCTATTTAAGCCCATTGAAGCTACAATGTTAAAGGTTCAATTTTGGAGATTTGACTAGACTCTTGTATTGAAAGACACTTTTTGAACACATATTGGAATATAAGCTTCTTTCACTATATCTATTCAGACTTTTGTCTTTCTTTCTATTTTGTACCTGTGAGTGAATACATGTTCATTTTTTTATGTTTATTCAATGACTGATAATTGTCATCTTATTTGTGCATTGTTAAACTATAATCACAAGTATTTTACTTGTTATAGTTGGTCAGTCATATATGCTATTGTGTGTGTGATTTTGCTGGTATAATCAGTATTCTTCATACATTTTCATCTGTTAAAAACTATCTGAATATTATAGTTGAAGGCCTTATTTGTCTGAGTGTATTCATGTGTATCTGAAGTGAGTTTATAGCCAAGTCATTCAACTTGATCCATTTTACACCTTTATTTGAAACATTTGATTAAGTTACCTCACTTGATCTGCAACCTAGAGTGACTCTTGGAGTGATAACACGTGGTAATAACTCTAGTCGCACTTGGAAGAAAGGAGGAGTTTGAGACCCTCGAGAAATCCTCAATGGAGGAATACACTACACAACATACTTCAGAGCGTACATCGATAAGAGGACCAGGAACTAAGCCAATGGTTTTTTCAGATGCCCTATGACAAGTGGCTCCTATCATTGTTGACATGATCATGATATATGATAGTGACAACGAGGAGGTAAATACTTCAGTTCCTATTATAAATGAAGAAGTGATAAAGGTGTTAGATACAGAATTTCCCCAAGGACCAAAATCTTTGGGCGAGGAAATAGAGTTGAATACAACTGAAGGTGATCACGCCACCCCAAACCAAACCCCACAACCACTGTATAAAGAGGGACGCAACATCAAAGACCATGAGAAACCAAGAGATAAAAATGAGAATGGTAATGAAGTTGTCATCGAGAGAAGTGGCGCACCAAGGAAAGGAAAAGATCAAGGAGACCAAGATGTTGAAGATTCATCAGAAGGTAACACCGGTAAGGGAAAATATAATGAAGGGCTCAAAGCCAACAAAGAACTTGAGGAGCTCACAATGGAGCCTTCAACACATTCCACACTCCTAGGGTCAACAATCCTAGCAGAAAACACAACAGTAGGGATCATGGAAATTGCCCCAAGTAGATAACAAATCAAAGATTTGTCTATTAGGACAAGAATGGGTACAACATGATCCTTTGGGAAGTCTCAAAGGGCTCAAGAACAAGACGAAGGAACCAATCATAGGAATCTTGGAGTCAGCAGAGGCAAAGAAATGATACCTGAATATTTTCATACACTAGGCAGTTTAGTAAATTCTCTCTCATGGGGGGAGCATCCAATCCTGGAGCCGGTGGACAAGGTGGTCAATGTTCAGGCCATCACTTATGATAGGAAAAGACAATTGATTGTGAAGAGAACTAGGAAAAAGAGGAGAGTGACTTTGGAAAATGCAGTAATGATCACCATGGAAGAAACCTTGTTGGACACAGAACAATCTAGGGTAAGTGAGTTATTAGGGGAAAGTATGGCTATATCTAGTGCCACTATAGACAGGGCGAGAGAAGATGAATGAGAAACCGATTGATTCTATGAGAGCAGAGTTGGTTCATCTCAAGCATAATGTGGAATATTATAAAGACACCACCTAGGCAATTAGGTTCATGAGAATTGAATTCAGTGAGATTTATAGTCGGTTCAAATTAGATAGGGAGATTTTTATGATCAAGATCATAAGCTACCAAGAGGATACTTTGCTAGGCCTCGTAGCGTATAAGGAAATGATGAGATGGTTGGAGAAAGCTCATCAGGTACTGGCACAAATCGAGTATATCAGAGAGATCCAAAAAGGTCGAGGAGAAGAGGAACATGGCATTAGGATGCTTGTAGCTGAGAGCTCAGTTAGGTTCAGGATAGCGGTAGAATATTGGGTACAATTGGTAATAGAACCACAACAGAAAAATGCAGGAAATATGGGAAGAGTGTCTCAAGAATTGGAACAACATAAACCGGAGAATGATAGACCTTCAATTCCTATAATTTGGCGCTCTTGATGACTTCTTCAACTTGCACATTATAGTTCGACGGTTTGGAGAACTAGATGCAGAATTTGGAGCGAAGACTTGGGAGGTACAAACGCTTGAAAAAGGGAAGGCGAAGAGACTTGCCAACGGACCAATAGGAGAAACGTGGGCCCTACAACATCTTAGCTCTGAGATAGATCAATTCAGAGATCGAGTAATGGAAATGAAGGATAAGCTCAACATGACGATGGATCAACATTGATTTCCGTACCTACATACCCATGAGGATATGTTCTCCCAGTAGTCTGAGTATGACAAGGTGAACCATATGAGATAACTGCAACTCACTGATGGTTTTAACATGAACATGAACCACTTTTTTGGGGGGGGTTAGCTAAATATCCCTGACTTGCGGGATTGGCCTCTGGCTGAGATGCCACGACCCAGGGGCATCTAAGCCGTCAAAATCACCTAGGGATCGCACCCGTCCTGGACCGCACCAGCCCTTCACATGGTTGGATTTGAGGTGTCCCCGGAGGTTTCGAACCAGTGACTTCACTTACGGAGTGCCTTAACAACACACTCCCTCACCTACTGCTTTACACCATGGGGACGTGAACATGAACCACTTCATTTTTTGTTTTCTTTCGGTAAACAAACATTGTTGCTATTTTTGCATGAAGGTTTTTTTATAAATAAAGAGGTCGACCTCGTTTTGGTGGGTCGATGGTTTTGAAGTAGTAAAGAATCAGACAAAGAATTATTTTCAAAGTTTAATTTAGAAGCTCATGTAGAGTCGAAGACGATTTTTGCTAAAGCTTGTGGAGTAGCATAATTTGTGGATTGTTATGTTTTATTGTTGTCTACTGCAACCGATTTAGTAAGACAATAATTGTGTTTAAGTTTTCTTGGATCATTGCATTCACTAAATATACATTGGCATGAATACGATGGTGTTATGAAGTTGTGTGTTATACAGTGACTAGAATTATTTATAGTTATTTGTCGTTTATGCATATATATTTCTTTTCCTAGATGATGTTTGTTGCTTGATCAATAAGAGAATATTACTGTTTGATATTGATTGAAGAGAGGTGTCATTTACATGTTGTCGGTAAGAGGTTAGCCTAAACCTGACCTTCTTAAGAATTCAATCATTGAATACTTAATAAATGAAATTGTAAAGAAATAGAAAATAGTCTATAAATATCCACCCTATAACATAGTAAATCCCATCGAAACTTGACGGACTATTAATCCATAGAATCGTGCTACCCCAAACAGGGAAGATTCTGATTGGGGCCTCATCTTTGGGCATGATTCCTACTGTTGAGTTAAAGGGAATTTTGATACCTCAACACATTTTTATTCTTCTTTGAACCCGTTGTGTACTGTATTTATGCATTTTGATCTTCTACATTGACTAAGAACAATGCCTCATACGATTGACATATTTTTGGTTTGCAGATGTGATCCTTTTTCTAGGGTGAGCTCTCACTTGGGGATAAAAATCTCGAAGATGTCTTGTTTGATGGAAAATATGGCACCAAAAATTTGTGATCTCATAATCTAATACCTTAGTCCAACAAAAAGTTACTTTTTGTAGTATCATATTGTCCAACAAACCTTAGTTGAGATTTATCTCAACACATATTTGGACATATGTGAAGAGACCCAACATATCGCTCCAAGGATATTTTTTTAAATATCTGCCCAAGGTGCTCCCAATATTTTTAAAAACTGATAAATGTCATAACTGAAGTGGAAAATCTGAAAGGTGGACCCAAACTAGCATTTTGTTGTCAATCACAGTGGTTGGGTGAAAATTAGGGAAGGGAGGGGTGATCCGGATTATTTTCGACACGAAATGAGAGCGGAGATATAATAAAGAAATATACAGATATATCTCGGATATCCAACAATATAACTTAAATTTATCAGAGATACAACCATAAACACAAATATACAATAATACAATTTCTATTAATGAGCGAAAATGTACAAAGACTATAAAAATACAGAGTGAAAGACTCGCTAGAATGGTGGCAGCTTATCTCTGAGAAGAGATGTGACAGCTACTCCCATTCGCAAGAAGATGATTATTACAATGAGGCTCTAAGGGCCTTTTTAACATAAGTAAAATCCAAAACCCTAACCCCGGAAGATGAAAATCCAAAAGGGTTGCGGGCCCCGATGGGGGTAGTTGATACGTCAACTTCCTGGGGGCGTAACTTTTGCATACGATCTCTGTTTGGGGCGCTTGATGCACCGTTAGAAAGATCTATCTGAGGAATACAACTTTTGATGTGAGCAATATTGAAGGAAAATTTTTGTTGCTCCCTGTTTTCCCAAAAAAACGTCGTTTAGGGTGTCGAAAGTTTGGGACCCGAAAAAACTATTAAAAATAGTAAATTACAAAAATTGCCAGAAAATTGTTTTGAGCCAGTTGGAAAAGATGGGTGGCCACCGATATCCACCTGGATCAATCCTCCCTCCCTAGGAAGCAATGGTCTCCATTGCATTGAGTGCCCGGGGGAGAGGGAAGAGCGTTTGTTGAATTTGCATCTCGATGAGCTACTTGCCCTATTGGAGAAGTTGCATTGCTTAGCTTGTTGAAGGTTGTCATGAACATGTGGTTGGAAGGGTTTGACATTTTTAACTAGTCTGTCTACATGAGATGCTTGTGTGTAGAAGGAATCTTTACACTTTGTTGCAATCTTGTTGACCTGCTTATGTTGGATAGAAGGTGCTTGGGCCGAGGTTGTAGTTGTTGCATTATCCTTCTGTTCACCTTTTGAATAGATTGTGAAGAAGCTGAATTTTGTAGTATAAGATACTACCTTGCGACACTGTTTAGGTGGAACAATAGTCAGAACTACTTATGGTATTCTGTAGAGATGACCCCCCAGAGAAACAATGACACTGTGGGGTCGAGACTCATAAACAACATGGCGTTTCCACATATATGGCTGGCCCAAGAGAACATCACAGACATCCAGTGGGGCAACATCACATAATACCTCATCCTTGAACAATGGCTTTTAATTTTCAAGAACTTTTCATGAAACTTTCATTGGAAGGAAAAAAAATTGAGTTAAGAGGTATCATAGGGAAACCCGGTAAGGTGATAAGCTCTAATGGCATGACAAAATTATTGAAAAAGGGGCATCAAGGCATTATTGCACAACTATGCTCACTAGATATTCAAACATCTAAGCCATCTATTCCTCAATATCTCCAAAGGATCATTGATAAGCATTACAAAGTATTTGAAGATATTCCCAAAGGTCTTCCACCCACTCGAAATCATGATCATGAAATTCACCTAATTCTTGGGAGTGTTCCTCCTAACATCAGACCATACAGATACCCATACGCCCAGAAGAGTGAAATTGAGCGCATGGTTGAAGAAATGTTAGAGGTTGGCATTATTAGACCTAGCCAAATTTCTTACTCTACACCAGTGGTAATGGTATTCAAGAAAGATAGTTCATGGCATATGTGTCCAGATTATAGAGAGCTCAACAAGATCACTATTAAAGATAAGTCTCCCATTCCCCTCATTGATGAATTGTTAGATGAACTACATGGAGCAATCTATTTCACAAAATTGGATCTTCGTTCAGGGTATCATCAAATCAGAATGAAGGAAGAAGATATCCCAAAAACAACATTCCGAACTCATGAAGGCCATTATGAATTTTTGGTCATGCCTTTTGGCCTTACAAATGCACC
>JASDQU010332683.1:0-12789 GCA_032191745.1 Picea mariana | reverse complement strand
TCAGATCTATTCATATCATATCTTCTTTCTTCGCGATGTGCCCTGGTTTTCAGACTAGGACCAAATTTATCAAACATACCTAGATTCATTCTTTCGAAGAAAACATTTCCACTTATCTTACCTTTATCAGAGCACAAAGCTTTAAGATCTTACCTCTTTTCTTCAGATCAGACTTGTTTTCTTAGCATAGAGCTTCACAAGTCAAGTAGAGTACTGTGCACTACAACAATAGATCTACGCATAGATCTTTCTCTTTTCCTCAGTTCCCAACAATCATAGTCTCAGGTCCCGACAATAGAACCATTGTTTGCCACAAGGGCAGACCTAAGGTTCAATGCTACAACAACACACCAAAAAAACCCTAACTACCAACCCTTTCGGCAACACTTGTGAAGCAGATGAAGTCTCACCCGAGGTAGAGGCAGGAGGGGTTGAAGGACTCAAGTGTCTACAACCTAGCTGGGACACAAATCTATGATCACAGTACTTAACAGAGCACTTAGCAATTAACATTCATTATCATTTAACCCTTATTCACATCGCAAATAAAACCATAACTACACAGAAACGCAGTATTCTACAAGATCTAACACACCCAAGCACTTAGCACATAGAAATAGATATGATCTATCATTCATTCACATTACTAAACACTAATCTACTATATCAGATGCATCTAACATACATAAATATGACAACACTAAGAATAAATCACATCAATCATACAAAGCATCCATAACGCAGGATATACGTGGTTCACCCCTAGCATGGGGCTACGTCCACCAACTCTTCGTCTTATTTATTATCTTTTGTCAATCTCCTTACATGCACATAGCCTCAAACCAACTATGCATAGGACATGATATCTATGCGGACCTCGCCAGATCCTCCTTCCCCGAGTTAGGTCACAACACAAAGCCTTCTTACACAGTCTGCACACAAGATTCTTACAATCACTTGCACTTAACTCTGCAAGTCTTAATACATAGTATGCACAAAACTTCTAGCTCCGCACTAAGTGAAAAACATCCACTACTACTTTCTTACATCACCTAGATATCTATTTATACATTACAAAAGGTGCCTAAGCATGGGTAAGACCCATGGGCTGGCATCCCATACTTGTTACATAAACCCTAAACCCAAAAAGCCCGAAAAATGGGGCGAGATCCCACGATCTCCTCTTCGCCTGGCACTCCATCTTTGACCAGCCTATTGAAGTCCCCAAAATTGGTCAAACATGACTAGCGTTTCCACAAAACTTGGTTAAGGGCCAACATGAAGAGCCTTGTAAATGTTAGGCCAACACCTATTATCAGCTTGGACTCTATAACAATTGCAAACACCAATTTCTTAGATGGGAGGGAACACTTCCCAAGTTACCACAAAATATATCATATATTCCAAAATGAATATTATCCATTTGATGAGGAAGATATAGATGCATATCAGAATATCAAAAGAAGCTAAATTCACACTTTGGTAGCTTGCCCGATGCTTTTCCCTACAATGACGTTGCATAATGATATTTTACCTACCTCTAGAAAGAGATGACCACCATTGTCAATGAGTCCAAAACTTTGATCGCATCTCTGAAGCCCGAGGATATAAGAATCATGTATGAAATCCCTGAACCTACGGTATCATTGAAAGAATCCTTTCTGGAGAGTTTGGTGTAGAGAATGAATACTTCGAAGAAATAATGGAAAATTGGTATGTTGATGAGATGAAACAAGTTAAGGAGGGAGAAATATATATCCCATATCAATTTCTGAAGAGACCATATAGGTTGTCAAACAAAATCATCTATATACTATACAATGAAGAAACCAACACACACTTCAGGATGGAATGGTTTTTGATGACAGATACAGTGGTGAAGACAGGACAAGAGTTCAACTGGGCGAGCATCCTGGATTTCAACATTGTTAACAAAGGTAAGGAATCTTTATGTATGAAAACCATGCATTTATATGTCATCATATCTTATTGATGAAATCTTCTCTACACACCATTTCTATGCTTTTAAATGTAGTTGGACTCCAATTCATATATATTGCTCAGAACTGTGGGATGTAAATTACAAAGAATATTTTTAGAGCATTTGTGACTATTTGTTATCCCCTTTGTAGAAGGTGATTTTCAGGATTTACCCACACATGATATCTCAAGGGGCCATAACAATCCGAAGAGGGATAAGGGATTGGTATGTAAAAAAATATTATACTTATATCATGGTGTATGGAAGTACTGGGCTTTCACATCTATTACCCAAGTATGTGCCTATCAAATTGTTAGCTAGGGAAATTTTGATATAAAACAATAGAGAAAGGGGTCACAACATATATATCAGAGAAAAACAAGAAATACTGGCCAAATTTACCACTACACATAGGAATATATACTCTATCCAACAAACCCCATGTTGAGAAGGAAGCCAAATCCATAAGGGAGATATTGTTGGGGAATAAGGTGGAACACAACATGAAACAGAGAACAAAATATTGCAGATAATCATAGAACAAAAGAAGGGAAAACATTTCAAAGAATAGAGGTGGTGTCTAAAGGAACTGTTACAACACTTAAGCACAATGTACTATTATTAGAACATCACAATGCATATTGAACATCTTGATCTGCTGATCCATTGTGCAATCTAAATTCACATCTGTTGTTATGATAATGACCCAAGGGGTCTTCTTTTACAGTCTCAATATCTAACCAAATTCCACAGAATTTGAAAGATATTTTCCACATATAACCGTTGGAAGTTAGAGTTAACTCCACAAGATCTGCTCTGTCAATTTGGCTTGACATGACTCAACCCGACTGACTATCTATTGAATTCGTAGTCTATTTCTGGGCTGGTTGATTCACCGCATGACTATCTTTGATTGTTGGTCAACTGTCCGAATGACATGCACGTCGAATTCATTCCCGATTGGTGTGGTGTTCTGGTCGATCGCCCAACCGACTGTATCCATATGAAGGTTGACCTCTAGACCGACTGAACCCAAAAGATGTGTGATGAACCATCAATGCTTGATGTCCCAACACCACCCCATCAACATACAACTATGGAGTTTTAGGAGGTGAAATTTCATCACTAGAACACCCCCCCATAATTGCAACTTTCTGAATCCTAAGAAAAGTTTGGAGCTGGATAAATCTTGCTTCAGCTAAAGGTTTGGTGAAGATATAAAAAACTTGATCTCTTGTTCTACAATATTCAAGAGAAACAATGTTCTCATGAACTAGCTATCTAAAGTAGTGAGCATGAAGCTAAAAATACTTCATATTATTGTGAGAAACATGGTTTTCAACAACCTGTATGACACTTTCATTATCACAATAGATTGTAGTAGAGGTTTGAACAGGAAGGCCAAGTTCTCCTAAAAGTTGACGAATCCAAACTGCTCAGTACCTACTTGAACAACACCATGATATTCTTCCCCTGTAGTCAATAAGGAGACTACCTTCTATTTATTGCATGACCATACCAAAGGTATAGTGTTATAGAGAAACATATACCTAGAAGTGGACTTCCGATCATCACCATCGCCATCCCAATCGGAGTCAGTGAAGTCAACTAGTACATTTGAACTAAAAAAATATTTGATAACAAAATGAGTGGTACCCTTTAGATAACGAACAATTCATTTGACTTATTTGCAGTGGATTTATCTAGGATCCTACATGAACCGAGAAACCACAATAATAACAAAGTATATATTAGGTCGACTATGATTAATATAAATAATATTGTTGAGCAATTGTTGATAAATTGTAGCATCGATGATGGGTGTTTGACAAGATCTAGTAAGCTTCAATCCAGAATGAAAACGAGTGGCACAAGGATTGTAACCAACCATATTAAAATGTTTCAACATATCCATTACATATTTATACTGAGAAATGAAAAAACCATCACAAAGTGGTAATACTTGAATACCCAAAAAAATAACGTAGAGTGATGAGATCTGTCATATCAAAGGAGTCAACAAGTTGTTTCTTCAATATAAAGATGAGAGCATTTTTATTTCCAATAATGAGTAAGTCATCGACATATACAAGAACAATCAGAGTGTCTCCATTGGAGTGGAGAATATACAAGCTATGATAAGATTCACATTGTTTTAAACCAAGTCGAAGAAATAAAATGTCGATCTTAGCATACAAGGCCTGGGGAGCCTACTTCAAACCATAAATTGAATTCTTGAGTCAACATACCAAATTGGAATCCATCACAAAACCAGGTGGTTGTTCCATGAAAATTTCTTCAGATAGATTTCCATGAAGGAAAGAACTCTTCATATCCTTCTGATGGATCTGCCATCCAAAATGATCTGCAAGGAAATGAATAAATTGAACAAATTTCATCTTTGCAACAGGGGAAAAGGTTTCAATGTAGTTGATGCCTTCTTGTTGAGAAAATTCCCTTGTGATGAGGTGTTATTTATGTCACTCAAAAACACCTTCAGAGGTAAATTTGGTCCTGTAGACCCATCAACACTTCACAATGTTCTTTCCTTGTAGTCGGGGAACTAAGTACCAGGTTTGATTCTTCGACAAAGAATCAATTTCAGTCTTAATTTCTCGCTCCCATTTAGATCATCCCTCAACATCTGAGTAGGTAACAAAGTCAGTGGTTTCAAGGACACAAGTTATTAAGTCAATGCTTGCATGTTGGTTCTGAATTTGGGTTTGACATTTGCAGGAGGAATCTTCAACATCATCTCCAACAAATTCAATTGTCTTGGAAGCCCATCGAGGTATACAAGAAATAGGTAAACCATGTTTCACTTCATTAGGTCAATCAAAATTCAGAGGGTCTTCAGTTGATGGACAAGTTGAAATAGAGGACATCAGACTAGTCAACTCAAAGGTCGATAGTCGATTCGAAATAATTAGAAAATTAGATGGACCAGTAGAAGGACATGATCAAACAATTGATAGGATTTCTACTCTTCATAGTATCCCATCATGATGCAAGAGTGAATATTTACATCCAATTTATTTATACAATCATCAGGAATGTGGGCCCAAGAAACACATCCAAACACACAAAGATGGTCAACTGAAGGATTCTTCCCATACCATCGTTCGAATGAAGTCATGTAAGTAACAACTCGAGTCGAGATGCAATTGAGCAGATAATTGGCACAATATACCACTTCATCCCATAAGCAAGGAGGTAAGTCTTTATCTTGTATAAGACATCTAGCCATTTTGACTAACATTTGATTCTTACATTATACAACTCCATTTTGCTAAGGTGTGTGAGGAACCGACTGTTGTCGGTCAATACCATATTGAAGTAGATATTATTCAAAGGGTTGATTGAAATACTCACCACCATTTTTTGATATCAAGCACTTGATGCATCAACCACATTTCTTTTTATCAAAGGATCAAAGTTCTTTGAACTTCTCAAAGACAATATTGTTATTCTTTAGGAAAAATACCTTTGTGAAACGAGAGAAATCATCAATGAAAGTCAAAATGTTCCTTGCACCTGCCAGTGAAGGTAAGTTGATACAACATATATCACCATGAATCAATTCCAGTAGGTTCTGTTCTCACCATGATTTTCCATAGTCGAATTGTGCATGATGATGCTTCCCAAGAACACAACCCTTACAGATGCCTTCAGGGGGAAACACCCTTAACAAACGAACAACCACATTCTAAGTTGCTAGTGCCTGTAGACTTTAGAAATTCACATGTCCGAGTCATTCATGTCAAATTTGACTTCTCTCATTGGTGTGAGAAAAAAGTGTGGTTAATTCATATTCAGGTCGAGTTTAGTCATGAAACTTGTACAAACTTTCTATTAGGTCGAGAAGCCCATCAACAACAATATACTTTCCTCTCTTAAAATAAAAAACATAGAACCGATCTGGCCAAAGTTCCACAATCTTACATGTTCGGGTCATCTGAGCGACAACCAACAAATTGGCACTGGAATTCGACACATGATAGATATCGAAAATTTTCCCATGTCGACAAGCTGCATCACTCTGACCAACAACATCCAGAGTAAAATAATCATCAACATATATTTTACTCTCCTAAGATTTATTCTATATTATAAATCAAGTGGCATCTTTGGCCATATGATGAGTGTCGGTCAATTTTATTGTTTGTGAATTCCGTTACATTAAATCATCAATCCAAGTTTGTAATCTTATGAAGTGTAATGCAAAATATATGCAGGTTTTTAGTATCTTATTTATCTATTGAAATCACCTTACAAGTTATCTACTAATCAAATGAAGAAGCATAGCTTATGAAAATAACTCCAATTCAAAGAATCAACATGTACTTGGTTCTAAACACTTATAAACCATCACTATATGAAATGAAACAATCACATAAGATTTCTAATTTTACAATTTAACTAATGAGTTATGAAATTGAAACAATTTTTTAATCAATTAGATAGTTTTTATGAATAACCTGCACTGTGTTTTCACACCACACAAAACTATAAACAACGAAATTTAAAGCATTAAAGTCAAAACATATTCAATTAACTGTTACTAAAATAAAACTAATGAAAGAAGAGCAATGCAACATTACACAGGGGGGCCTCTTGGTTTGGTTACACATTGCTAAAACAAATGTATGATATAGACTATCAAATAAACTCTAAATCACAAAACTTCTCATAAGATACACAAACAAACTAATTCTTCAGTCAACAACAAAACTTCGTATTAATAATATCAAGAGTATTTTCTATAGAATCGAGATTATCCTTTCATTGTAAAAACCATGGGTATTTATACTATTCGAAACAAAGGTCGTTGAAAATTCTAATGTGAGTTTTCAAAGAAAATAACTACAATTTTCATTTTGAGAAATTATGGAAAAATGCTACGATCCACATATGAGAAATTCATGGTTGCACGCATGAATTTATGACATGAAATATTGATATCTGATCTGCTTGATCCTTGTATACTCTATTAGTGTCCTATAAATAGGTTTTTAGGTTTTGAATAAAATTATAGGATAAAGTCATGTCTTGGGTTAAATAAGAACATTGGAGGATGTTTTCCTAAATCATAAGTCACAGGTTTGTTTGTCATGGCCCAGGTTTTCATTTTTAACCATGTAACTTATGTTTTTTGTGCCAAGATGTGGGTTTTCATGTCACTAAAGGGTCATGATGTCATTTCAAGACAGTAAGAGTCAATCTTTTCAAAGTTCTAATGGTTTCATGAAATCAAATCTATCAAGGACATGCAACATCATCAAGAAAATCATTGTGTAACACAAGTTGTTGTACAACATACTAATGATGAGTATGGAAGTATGATGAGGTATGATGGAATAATTAAAGTTTTAAATTGAAGTTATATTTCAAATTTTTCCTCCCTTCAAGTAAAGAAAGAATCAAGAAATCGTTTCTCTTCATCCAACATTTCAAAACCTCTCGAGCAAGCTTACTGTGCAAAGATTCCTCTTGTTGTTGTTGCCGTGGAAAGGGCACATAGGACGTTGTTTTTCATTGTTGTGAAGAAGACAATATTTTCATTTGCTGCATAGAAGGCGCTATTCTCATTTTCTACGCACAAAGTCCCTATTTTGTTCATTGTTGCGCACTGTGCAAAGGTTAC
The DNA here is from genome assembly GCA_032191745.1 of Picea mariana. Classification (NCBI taxonomy): domain Eukaryota; kingdom Viridiplantae; phylum Streptophyta; class Pinopsida; order Pinales; family Pinaceae; genus Picea; species Picea mariana. The sequence goes on along the minus strand of JASDQU010332683.1, from coordinate 5,164 downwards.
TATTTTCAGTTGTTGCGCAGAGGTTACTATTTTTAGTTGTTGAGCATAGGATCTAGAGTATCAGAATTTGATTATGTACAGAGTTGACACATACCAACATCGTGACAACTCCAGAACATAGAAGAAAGAATGTATTGGGTGGTGATTTCTTGAGGTTTGATCCATAAGCTTTGAATTTGGCGAACGCAAAACCAACAATCAGAGCATCCTTTGAACAAGTGGGTTGCATTAGGTTTTGTGAAAAACTTTAGGGGTACAAAAAATAGGTGGTGAGGGAGCTTGAAAAGAATTTTAATGGTGTTAAGTATAAGGTGGGAAACCTCCATTTGCAGGTTTCTAAAGATAGCATTGTTGCTGCAACAAAAATCCATGCTCATGGGGAACATTGGTTCAAAGGTATGCAGTTAGATCTGTCTTACCATCATGATTTTCTGAAACATGAATTTAGAAATACTAAATTTGGAGCTACCATTCTTAGAGAGTTTTTATTGGAAAATTCATAGTGATTTGCTGAGAGTTATCCAAAAAAATTTTACATGTGAAGGGAGATTTAATAGGGTTTACCAATAACATATCAGGATCTTAATGCACTTCACTGGTAATAAGCCTTTGAATCTTCCATATTACCTTTTCAAAAGTCTAGGAAGAATGGATGACAGAGTACAACTAAGTAAGGAGCAAGGATATGCTAGCCTCTTCCATTTTTCTTTGATCAAATTGTTAGTATTGGAAGAACTTAGAAAGAGAAATCAAGATTGGGAGTCTTTTCTAAATTCATCAAGAATAGTAGTAGATTCCCTAGGCTTCCCACAAAGTTTGAGAAATGCACCCTCATCAGTAGAAAGAAATACAACATCAATCCCTGAGAGTTTTGTCAAGAAAAGGGAAAAAGATACTGAAGAGCCTGTAGCAAATCAGTAGGCTAAAAAGAAAGGGAATAAACTCCAGTTCTCTCCAGAAGTGACCAAAGCTCCTAGAAAACCACTCACCAAGTCTGCAACAAAGAGAATGTTTGTTATACATACATCACATGAAATTAGTGAGACTCTAGAAACCTTCATAAAACAAACTCTCTCAGATGACAAAGACACTTCAATTATTGAGTTGCAAGAATAGTTGAAGAAGGCTCACTTTGTCATGGCACAGTTGCAACATGAAACTATAGAATTGAAGAAGAAGTCTCTAGAATAATTTTTCAGGAAAGATACCTCCGTGATAGGAGAAAGGTCAACACTATCAACTCTAACTGTTTCCAAAATAAGAAGTAAAGAGAAAGCAGTAGAGCAGACTCCAGAGGTAGAGTAGATTCCTAAGTCTAGTATGCATTTAACAATGTCCTCAACTAGGAAGTTGCAACATCAAGAGGAAATCCCAGCACAGAATCAAATAGTAGAAAAGAAAGACGATGAATGAAAACACAATTTCAAGAGGATAAATAAACAACTTAGAGAAGCACAAAATGTGATAGTTCAACTCAGGGAGAGAGAAAGGGAATCCAAAATGAAGTTTGCATAACACCTAAGAGACTGTGGACCTGCAATAGAAAAATTTGCATCAATGGTGAGAAGAACCCTACCATTACACAAACAATTGAATATTTTTTATCAACATAAACTCATTTTGAGGAGGGAGAACAATATCCTCAAGAAAATTTTGCAGCAGGTGGAGATTGGAAAGAAGGGAAAGCTTGACTTGCTAGCTGAAGTAGTAGAGATCTGAACCAATGAGACTTTTTTGACACATTTTTTGTCATTTTTCCATTTTGAATCCTTTTTGAAAATGGTTACATACATAAGCATATTATATTATCAAATAGGCACTATTACCCACAAGTTTGATCAGACCACCTGTTGCTGCACAACTCTGCTACATGTTTTCTGTAGGTGGTGATTGGACAACGGACTTGTTGCGCGACAGTGAAAGAATGACCAGAACACCTCCAACTCAGCTTGAATGGTTCGAAAAGTGTGCTAGCTCATATCCAACAAACATCAATAGTGGAAATCACAATTTTGGGTTTCATTTATTGTCATAACAAATTCTTTGTAATGAGTCCAAGTCAACTCCTTTTTAGCATTTTGTTAAAGATCTCATGTTGATTATGTGCAATTGTTAGCACTATTGTAGGATCATAGTTAGATCCGAATTTGATACTATAGACATATGTTTTCTTATATATTGAGACAACCATGAAAACTAGAGGGTTGGCAATTGTGTATAGGAATACTATTGAACATGTTTTTTCCTTGTTGTTAATGAAAAATTGCTAGATCAAAAGTCCTTGAGTTTTGACCACATAGATACATGTGATTGTGATATCTTATGCATGTGATTCCTCAACCTTTTCTTTCATGTTTTATACTTGATATTGTATGGTTTATTATTTATGTTGATGTGAAATATATGTATCAGAACTCATCTTTATTAGATGCTCTATTGCATGTAGTTCGAGTTGTATTTCTACTATAATTTCTTTAATATTCCTCCTTGTTAGATGCCTTGAAGGATTATTGTTTTCTCGGTAACATGTTGTCTACAACACATCTATTTGGCTTAGAATATTAATTTCTATCTTTCCTTCGTTCATTCTTTTCTTAAATATACCAGGCATCCAACAAGTTTTATTGACTTTTGACTTTAGTGACTCCATATCCCAATGTACTTTCTGTTCATATTTACACCAACCCTATAAATTCATTTATCTTAGAGATGTAGCCTTTGATTTAAACCAAATTAATATTTTTGGTGATTTATTTGAAGAGAGAGAGACCTCTCTGGTTCTAAGGGCTAGCTTCCATCCCTAATTTGGTTTGAGGTTACTCTTGTACCTATTTCCTCCTTGTTGGTCCTTGACCAAGTTTTGAGGAAACATTGGTCATGTTGGACCACTTTTGGGACTTCGACAGGCTAGTCAAATATGGAGCACCCAAGCGGAGTGGAGATCATGGGATTTCACTTTTTTTGTGGGCTTGTGGACTGAGCAAAGGGTTTTAGGGTTTATGTAACAGTTTATGGGATGTCGGCCCATGGGTTTACCCATGTTTAGTTCTTTTTGTAAATGTATAAATAAGAAGTAGCTAAGTGATGTAAGAAGTAGTGTTATCTATGTGCACAATATATTTGGCTTAGTGAGACAACTTGGAAGTTTCTTTGTGCAATATGGCTGTGTAAAGGAAGGATTTGTGTTATTAAGGAGTTGGCTCTATGCCTTGACCTGATTTTGGGGAAGGTGGATCTAGTGTGTTGTGTGCAGATCACCTGTCCACTGCAGAGTTGGATATGTGGCTTTGTGCAAAAGAGCAAATGAGTGTAAGGAGCTTGAAGACTAATAAAGAAGAAGAAGAATTTGGTGGACATAGTTCCACACTGGGGTGAACCATGTATATCCTGTGTCTTGATGTGCTCTATGCGATGTTGTTTAAGTGATTATTTTCTCAGTGTTGTTGTTGTTATGTATAATGAATGCATCTGATGCTATAGATTAGTTCTTAATGGTGCAAATGAATGATGGATATGAAATAATTCTATGTGCTAAGAGGTTTTAGGGGCTTAATCTTGATTTTTACCGCGTTGATCTGTAACAAGGGTTAATCTGCGATGTAAATGAGAATCATAACCTAATGCATATTGTTGGATAAGTGCTCTGTTAAGTATTGTAATCACAGATCTATGTCCCAACTTTGTTGTAGACACCTGAGTCCTACAACCCCCCCTGCCTCTACCTCAGGTGAGACTTCATCTGCTTCGCAGGTGTTGTCCAAAGAGTCAATAGTTAGGGTTTTGTTGGTGCATTGTTGAAGTGTTGAACCCTGGGTCTACCCTTGTTTTAACAAATGGTTCCATTGTAGGGACCTGAAACTGTGATTGCTAGGAACTGAAGAAAAGCAAAAACTCTGTGCATAGATCTGTTGTTGTAGTGCACAATATTCTACTTGACTTGTGAAGCTCTGTGCTAAGAAAGAAACTGGATCTGAAAGAAAGAGGTAAGATCTTAAATTTTTGTGCTCTGGTAAAGGTAAGATAAGTGGAAAGTTTTGCTTCGAAAGTATGAATCTAGGTATGTTTGATAGATTTTTTCCTACCATGAATGTTAAGGCACAATTAGAAGAAAGAGTTGATCTGAATAAATTTGATATAAATAGAGAAAAATATGTTATTCCTATGCATAGAAATAATCGTTGGACTAATAAGTGGTTGGAATAACCTAGAAATATTTTTTGCAGATTGCAGGTCCAACACTGTGATCCCAATGCGTAGTACAAGAAAGGCTGGGGATCAATTAAAAGAAAGAGAGGATTGACATAGTGTTACAATTGCAGAAGGCCGAGACATCTTGCTAAAGAATGCCTTGGTATAGGTCCTATTTGTCTTTGTTGTAAAGCTATTGGTCATGAGGTTGAGGATTGCTCAAGAATGATTTCTAAAGTCAAAAAGATGAACATGATGTTAATATTATAGTAGCTGCAGGAGGTATTTACCCCTACATGTGAACTTGACAAGAATAGAAGACTTTGGGAAGCAAGAGAAACCCTAATGAGTTGGATAATAACCCTAGAAGCCTTGTCGGCTCAAAAAGATAATTTATATTAGGCTATTAGCCTCCAAGAGAAGAAGTCGACCATAATTAATAATAATATACTGAACATACACTTATCCAGAAGGAGAAGTCGGCCCTAACAAAACTGGCAGAACCACTATAAATATAGGGCACCAGTTCTGATTTGTCACATCTCAGAATTGCAATTCTGCAGTTTGGTGTGCATTGCAGTTGCAGTCTTGTGCGCAGGTTTGGAGGAAGAGCTAGTGCAGCTGCAACAACAACAAGATCTCAGTTTTGGCTTGAATATATCTTGGCTAGGGTTTGGAACATTTGATCAGTCTTTTGTGATGTACTATCCTTCAGGATTGATGTGCTACTCTTTGTTTGGCTATCTAGCCTAGGGTTTCCTTCCGAAGGAATTCTCAGTCAAGGTTAAGGTGCTCGGAGGGAGGCTTTGGCCTATGGTTGGGTGACGAAGGTATCGTCAATGGTAAAATGAGCACACCATATTCTATATTCTAACAGGTTATGGGCCCACTACCCCTTCAGTTAGCCTAAAATGCTGGAATGAAACATAGCCGCTAGATATTGAGCTCGTTGAGGTACTGTCGCTAGGTTTACTAG